>MDKJ01014121.1:0-22917 GCA_005239525.1 Nicotiana knightiana | reverse complement strand
TTAATATTTATAGCAAAATAGTATAGAATTTCGGTGTGGTCAAAAAATAGTTGTTCACACTCGGTGCACTAAGCTCCCGCTATGTGCGGAATCAATAGATTGACATACACCTTGGTTGACACGAGTATATAAGTCATGTTATACTGTTGAATAACAAGCCTTCCATTTTCAATTTTTATTTGTAGAAAAGTCATGTGTTTGGGAGTCTTTGGTGATTAAATAAACCAAGATTTTATCCTGACTGCAATTTTAGAGAGACACGAAAGCGAAAGCCTATGCGGTCGCTTCTGTAACTGGATAACCAAGGGTCGGACCATAAATGACTATTGTACGCAGTCTTACCCTGTATTTCTCCAAGAGGTTGTTTTCACGACTCGAACCCAAGGAAGGAATTAATTTCTTTTTTTCAAAGTTGCCCTTACAATAAATAATCTAAGGGTACTTGTTAAAGTTGCCCTTGCAGTAAAGAGTCTAAGGGTATTTGTTAGAAGCACATTTTTAATGAATAAATTAAGGTTAATATGATTAATTGCATTGTTAATTAATGCTAAAAGGTAACTTTCTTAATATATTTAAAAATAGCTAAAAATTAATTAAAGTGGATGATGTTTGGTTCAACAAGTACAATTAATTCTCCCACTCTCCTTTCATACAACCCCTCATTAAGATAAATTATTTGTGGGGCGTGATTGACTAGAAAGTTGGTGAGATCTTTTTGCTTTCCACCAGTGTAACCAATTTATAATTTTGGTCGGAAAAGAAATTACATTTTCTCTAAAATAATAATATTACTTTCTTCGATTCACTTTAATTAATTAATTAGTATTTTTTTATAGTCCATAATATTTAACTTTTTTAAATATTAAGAAGGAATTAACTTCTTTTTTTTAAAGTTGTCGTTGTAGTAAAGAGTTTAAGAGTATTTATTATATTTTTAATAAATAAATTAAGATTAATATAATCAATTTTATTATTAATCAATACTAAAAGGTAAATTCTTTAATATATGTAAAAACAGTTAAAAAATTAATTAAAGTGAATCCGAGAGAGTAATATAGGAAGACTACTTGGATCTATAAAAATAACAGTTTGCAAGAAATTGTGCAGGGCTCACAAGCTTTCTAATAGGTCAAAATTGTCTCTTAACTTTCAAAAGTTACACAGAAGTCAGAACTTTCTTACAATATATTTATAATTTCAGAGATTCGTATATAGGCCAAGTCAAGTTTATATAAGTGTCAAATATATAAAAGTAGAAAAACTTGTTTAAGGTTTTCCCATTTTGTAATACTCTGTTTCAAATTTTTGTTTGATCAAGGAGAAATAGACACAACATAATACGATGTAATAACGTAATCAGAGAAATATGATGTAAGAAGTTCAACTTATTAACGTTAATGATGTTCAAAACTTGTTGATGTGTCCCATGGTCATCTTGACCTTGACTAAACGAAAATTAATTATAATATTAAGGTAAACAGTGTCCAACAAGTCCTCACAGATTTCAAAATTCCAATTCGATAAATTTCGAGTGTTTCTAATTTACTAGAATTAGGAACGTCATCACCATCTCCCGGTGGAACGTCATAATTCTTCAATACAAAATATCTTTTTCCGTCTCTCTAATTCTTTTTTTCTATTAATAAAAACTCAAAATTTCTTAGTGAGATAATTCCTCTCTAATTATCTTCTGGCCAGTCTATTAACTTTAATCTTAGGTTGCTTTTATGGATACATCGATAAAGGAAAAGTTTCTCGCTATTCAAAATTTCTTAATGAAAATTTTGTTCTTTTCATAACCATTGCAAAAACGCCCTTTTTGTAAGATGTACAATGTAAATCGGGCATAAGTGTTGGAAATAAACTATCCACATAAATAATAATTACGATAATAAAAGTGGAATAATAACATAGCATCGAAATATGGAATCGACAAGAATAAAAGAGTGATAATAACATCAAGATTTTAACGTGAAAAATCCTTCTAAATAATGAAAAAAATCACAATCCCGATAGGAGCAACTAATATCACTATAGCCAGAAATTTATATTTCGTAAGCCCGAGTAAAATATTTCAAAGACTACTGTAACACTCAAAAGAAATAACTCTCTTTTGATATTCTCGCCTTACTATAATATTGCTCATACTCTCTACTTTTCTGACACACTATTTTTTTATACATTGTATGTGACACCTCACTCTTTCTTTCTCTGTTTGTTAGTGTGATTACAATTGAGAAAACCCTTCTTTTATAGGAGAAGTGATCTTGGGAACCGAGCACTCTATAGTAGAGTGCTAATTTTCCTCTACAAGTTGCATACGTTGCCCTCCGGCAACAAATTCCAACCATGTATTTTTCTTAGGCACATGCCTATTACTTTAGCTCTTGAATGAGATAGACCTCATGAATCTCCCCTTCCAGTTTGAGTGTATGCTGATAGTTTCTTTGCATAACTCGAACTTGTCTATTGGTATTACCCTCGTCAGCATATTCGGAGGTTTCTCGATTGTGTGGATCTTTTTAACCTACATAGATCCGTCCTCAACCCTTTCTCGAATCCAGTGATATCTTACATGATGTGTTTTGTCCTTACATGATACATGGTATTTTTGCTCAACTCTATTGAATTTTGACTGTCATAATAAACGACATACCTTTTGATGCAATCCAAACTCTCGAAGGAATCATTTCATCCCATATCATCTCCTTGCCAGCTTCAACAACGGTAATATACTCCGCTTCAGTTGTAGAGATATGGCTCACTTATATAATTTCGACTGCTATGATATAGTTTCTCCTAAAAATATGAACAGGTATCTAGTAATAGATTTGCGATTATCAAGATCACCTGCCATATCAGAATTCATGGAACCCTTTAAGATTGGATCAGATCCTCCAAAACACAAACAGTCTCTAGAGGTACCTCTCTGGTACCTGAGTATCCATTTAACTACTTCCGAATGTTTTTTTTTTTAGAATTTTCAAGGAAACTGCTAACAACACCAACTGTAAGAACGGTATCAGGTCTGGTGCATACCATTACATACACTAGGCTTGCGACTGTCGAAGAATAAGGAACTCTATCCATGTTCCATTTCTCTTCTATAATTGTAGGACACACCTTCTTGCTCAACTATAGATGATCATCAAGGTGTGTGGTGACTGTTTAGAACTCTTCATGTTGAAGCGTCCTTATACACGTTCTCTGTACTTCTATTGCGACAACCATAACTTTTTGTTTTTTCTATCTCGAACGATCTTCATTCCCAAATATTATTGTGCTGGGCCAAGGCTTTCACCTCAAATGGCTTGGAAAGGTCTCCCTTCAAATTGAAAATCAACTCTTTATGTTGTCCTACAATTAATATGCCATCCATATACAACAACAAAATAATAAAGTTGTTGTCAGTAAATCTTTTGAATTATATACAAGGATCAAAATAGGTCTTTATGTATGTTTGACTTTTCATGAATGAGTCAAATTTCATGTACTACTGTCTTGGTGCGTATTTTAACTTATAAAGACTCTTATTCAATTTTCACACCATATAATTATTTTCAGTTACTTCAAATCTTTCTGGTTGCTCCATATAAATCTCTTCTTCCACATCTTCATGAAAAAAATACAGTTTTCACGTCCAACTGCTCAACTTCAAGATCTAGGATAGAAGTTAAGCTCAAAAGTAGTTGAATAAAAGTTATTTTGACAACATGGGAGAAAATTTCGTCAAAATCAATAGCATTCTTCTGTGTAAACCTTTTATCACCGATCGAGCTTTGCATCTAAGAAACTTTTAATTTTCACCTTTCTTGAGTTTAAAGACCGACTTGCATTTAAGTGTGTCTCGTAATCTTTGGAAGTTCAATCAGCTTGTACGTGTCATTTTTTGTGTAGATTATATCTCTTCTTCTATGGATTTTATCCATTGATTTTTTTTTTTTTTTGGATGAGACAAACCTACTTAAGATTTTATAGCTCCCTTATTACTGATGAGTACATACTCATACCTGGATGACTGAACACTTGGCCTTTATGATCTCTGCAAAGGTCGGGGTTGTTCTTCTTCCTAAATATGGTACTCTACTTGCTCTTCATTATCATCAAGTTTCTCCATCTGCGCAGCAACATCATCAGGTTGTTCCCTACTTATCAACCTCATCGGTCGTACTTTCTACACTTTTGGGATGGTCAGAAGTAGAAGGAATAGTAATAACATTATGAATTATACCAGTCTTTTTCTTGACCTTCTCGATTGATCATCAAAAGTTCTAACTTCATTTTCTCGGAAGACTATATCTCTACTTTTGATGATCTTCTTCTTAACAAGATCCCACAGTCCGTATCCGAACTCTTCTGTCATGATCCTAAACTCAAACCAGTCGTGATGGCGCCCATCAATGATACTAGGCCAGCCGACTTCCACAACACTACAATATTTCATTTAAGAAGATATGCCAAAGACTTTTTATATAACATAATTCATTAAAGAAACAAGAGTTTAACTCAAAAACTAGAAATACGGAAAGAAAAAGCCCCAAACATCGGGGTGTCACTGAGTCATGAGGAACTACTACAAACTGGTCTGATAATAACAAGACTAACATAGTCTGGGGAAAATCCAAAATACAACTAAGGGGAAGATAGATAAGAAGAAAGCAGGGCTGCGATCACCGGGCAACTAACTACCTTGCTATCTCCAATGATCAGCTACAGAAATATCAGCAGCCGCTACCGTGGCTAGAAATGCCAGGATATGCACACAAGGTGCAGGGAGTAATGTGAGTACACCAACTCAAGCAGTAACAACATTAAATAAAGGCTGAGAAATAGTAACGAGCTAGATGCAAGTACAATTCATATCACAAAAATCAGTAAAGAACGGCATGATTTACAACCAGAGTTTAAGTCAAATCATTTTGTTTAAATAAAGTTCAAGTAAAATCAATTAAAAATATCTTTCAACGGTTCTCAAACAAGGACTCACAGCAACTATGAGCACAAATGATGAAATCATATACCGCCCCTTGGGAAAACATCACTCAGTCCTCCTAATCACTCCAACCTCACAATCAATAATGCCTCACAATGACTCACCACTCGGCACTCGTACTCAGTAGGTACCTGCGCTCATTAGGGGTGTGTAAAGACTCCAGAGGGGTTCCTTCAGCCCAAGCTCTATATCAATACCCATCATGGAAGAATCAATGAAACATGTTGCGGCGTGCAACCCAATCCCATAAATGTCCTCACAAATCAAGCACTCGGCCTCACTCAGTCCTAACTCTCTCCAGTCTCACGGGCTCTCAGAGATCAAAGTAATCAACCCAAACAACATTGCCATGATGCATCAAATAGAATAACAGAGACTGAGCTATGATGTAAAAATGCATGAACATGACTGAGTACGGATTATCAATCAAAACAGGGAGAGAACAACAAGAAACGGCCTCTAAGGGTCCAAACAATACTGGCATAAGGCCTAGACATAGTATCTAGCATGATTTACAGTAAATTTTTCTAAATCACATAAGGAGCATATAGATACAACAGGTTGTTCAACTTTACAGTTGCTACGGGACGGATTAACTCACAATCCCTCTCTGTGCACGCCCACATGCCCGTCACCTAGCATGTGTGTCACCTCCAAATAGTCACATGACACAAAATCTGGGGTTTCATAACCTCAGGACCAGATTTACAACCGTTACTTACCTCAATCCGAGCAAATTCCTATTTCACAATGCCCTTGCCTCTCGATTCGGCATCCAAATGCTCCGAATCTAGTTAAAACCAGTACAATACCATTAATATATGTTAAAGAAATCAATTCCACAAGAAAAACTACTGAATTAGATTCAAAACCCGAAATTGGCCCGAACCCAGCCTCGGGCCCACGTCTCGGGATCCGACAAAAGTCACAAAACCCGAAATCCCATTCACTCACGATTCTAAACATACCAATTTTTTCAAATCCGGCAACAAAATCCCCTTCAAAACCTCATAATTCCATCTCAATAACTCTTTCACTTTTTCCCCAATTTTCTATCCCAAATCACAAATTAAATGATGAAATTAAGGTTATAATCACTGAATTTAGTTAAAACTGAGTGAGAATCACTTACCCAAACACCCATGTGAAAATCTCTTCAAAAATTGTCTCCCACTGAGCTCTTAAATCAATTTTTGTGTTATGAACTCAAGCCCTCGTTTTGAACATTTAAATCTGCTGCCCAATTCTCCTTAATCGCGATCGCGGAAATTGCCTCGTGATCGCAAAGCACAAAATAGACTGCCCCCTCAACTTACCTTATGCAAACACGGAGACCTCCACGTGAACGCGTACCCCAGCTTCCTCCAACCTACGCGGTCGCGTCTCACCTCACGCGATCGCGAAGCACAAACGCCTGACACCCAGTTGCCTCTTCTCCTCTTCGCGATAGCGGCATTGCCCATGCGTTCGCGATGCAAAGCCTAGCCAAACCTACGCGAACGTGTACATTTCTTCGCGAACACATAGGGAAAAAATTACCTCTGCCCCAAACAAGCCTATGCGATTGCAGACCTACCAACACGATCGCGTATAAGGAAACCAGAAAATTACACCAGCAGCTATCAGCCTTTTTGCAAAGTCCAAAAATGATCCGTTAACACCAGAAACTCACTCGAGGCTCCCGGGACCTCAACCAAACAAACCATCAAGTCCCAAAACATCATACGAACTTATTCGAATCCTCAAACCACCTCAAATAACATCAAAAATATGAATTACACACGGATTAAAACCTAATGAACTTCTTAACTTCTGAATTCCGCAAACAACACCGAAACCTATCAAACCTCGTCCGAATGAACTCAAATTTTACACACACATCACAAATGACAGCACGAACCTAATACAATTTCCGGAAATCCATTCCGACCCTGATATCAAATTTTCCACCGCTGACCAAAATCGCCAAATTTTCAACTTTCGCCAATTCAAGCCTAATTCCACTGCGGACCTCCAAATCACATTCCGAACACACTCCTAAGTCCAAAATCACCTACCGGGGCTAATGAAACCAACAAAATTCAAACCCGAGATCGTTTACACACAAGTCAACATCCGGTTGACTTTTCCAACCTAAGCTTCAAATAAAGAGACTAATTATCTCAATTCACTCCGAAACCACTCCGGAACCGAACCAACTACCCCGACATATCATAATATAGCTGAATAACACAAAAAGAAGCAGAAATGGGGGAAATGGGGCTATAACTCCCAAAACAACCGCCTGGGTTGTTACATCATCCCCTTCTTAAACAAACATTCATCCTCGAACGGGTCTAGAAACATACTTGAAGTCTCAAATAGGTGTGGATATCTGATCCACATCTCCCGCTCGGTCTCCTAGGTTGCCTCCTCTATAGGCTGACCTCTCCACTGCACCTTCACTAAAGTTATGTCCTTTGACCTCAACTTCCGAACCTGCCGATCCAAAATGGCCACCGGCGCACCATCATAAGTCATATCACCCTCCAACTGAACCGTGCTGAAGTCCAAAACATGGGACGGATCGCCAACATACTTCTGGGGCATGGAAACATTAAATGGATGCACACTCGACAAGCTGGGTGGCAAGGCAAGCTTCTAAGCCACCTCCCCTATCCTCTGAAGCACCTCAAAAGGCCCAATGAACGGAGGCTCAACTTTCCCCTCTTACCAAACCCCATAACACCCTTCATGGGTGATACCTTCAGCAAAACCTTCTCCCCTACCATGAAAGACACATCACAGACCTTCCTGTCCGTGCAGCTCTTCTGCCTAGATTGAGCCGTGCGAAGCCGCTCTTAAATCAATTTCACCTTATCTAATGCATCCTAGACCAAGTCTGTACCCAAGAGCCTAGCCTCACTTGGCTCAAACCATCCTATCGGGGATCTACACCTCCTCCCGTATAAAGCCTCGTACGGAGCCATCTGAATGCTCGACTGATAATTATTGTTGTATGCAGACTCCGCGAGCGGCAAGAACTTGTCCCATGAACCCCAAAAGTCAATGACATAAACGCGTAACATGTCCTCCAGTATCTGAATAGTGCGGTCGGACTGTCTGTCGTCTGAGGGTGAAAATTTGTACTCAACTCAACCCGACTACCCAACTCTCGTTGCACGGCCCTCCAAAACTGCGATGTAAACTGAGTACCTCTATCTGAAATGATGGAAACTATGACAACATGCAAGCGAACAATCTCTCGGATATAAATCTCAGCCAACCGCTCTGAAGTGTAAGTAGTACCAACTAGAATGAAGTGCGCAGACTTGGTCAGCATATCCACAATACCCCAAAAAGCATTGAACTTCCTCGAATTCTGAACTACGAAGTCCATGGTGATCCTCTCCCACTTCCACTCTGGGATCTATAGTCTCTAAAGCAAGCCACCCAGTCTCAGATGTTCATACTTAACCTGCTGACAGTTAAGACACCGAGCCACAAACCCAACTATATCCTTCTTCATCCTCCTCCACCATTAGTGTTGTCTTAAATCTCGGTACATCTTCGCGCTACGTGGATGGATGGAATACCGCGAGTTGTGGGCCTCCTTAAGAATCATCTCCCGGAGCCCATCTACATTAGGCACACATATCCGGTCCCACATCCTCAACAAGCTGTCATCACCAATAGTCACATCCCTAGCATCACCTCGCTGAACCCTGTCGTGAAGAACGAGTAGTTGGGGTTCATCATACTGACGCTCCCTGATACGGTCATAAAGAGAAGACCTGGAGACCACACAAGCCAATACCCGACTCGGATCCAAAATATCCAACCTGACAAGCTGGCCCGCTAAGGTCTGAACATCTAATGTCAAGGGCCTCTCTGCTGCTAGGAGATATGCTAAGCTCCACAAACTCTCCGCCCCGCGACTCAAAGCATCGTCCACCACATTGGCCTTCCACGGATGGTACAAAATAGTGATATCATAGTCCTTAAGAAGCTCCAACCATCTCTGCGGATGCAAATTAAGAGCCTTCAGCTTAAACAGATGCTGCAAACTCCGGTGATCAGTATAGATCTCACAATGAACCCCATACAAATAATGCCGCCAAATCTTCAAGGCATGAATAATGGCTGCTAACTCAAGATCCTGTACAGGATAGTTCTTCTCATGAGTATTCAACTGGCGCGAGGCATAGGAAATCACCCTACCCTCCTACATCAAAACACATCCAAAACTTATCCTCGAGACATCACAATGCACGGTGTAAGAACCTGAAGCTGATGGCAGAACTAACAAGGGAGTTGTGGTCAAAGTCGTCTTGAGCTTCTGAAAGCTCTCCTCATACTCATCTGACCACCTGAATGGAGAACCCTTTTGGGTAAATTTGGTCAAGGGCGATGCAATAGATGAAAATCTCTCTACAAAGCGACGGTAATAGCTCGCCAAACCCAGAAAGCTCCTAATCTCCGTGGTTGAGGACGGTCTAGGACAACTTTACACCGCCTCTATCTTCTTCGGATCCACCTGAATACCCTCACTGGACACCACGTGCCCCAAGAATGCTACTGAACCGAGCCAAAACTCAAATTTGGAGAACTTTGCATAAAGCTTCTCCTCCCTCAATCTCTATAATAAAATCCTCAAATGCTGAGCATGTTTCTCCTGGCTATGAGAGTACACCAGGATGTCATCAATGAACACAATAACAACTGAGTCCAAATAGGGCTGGAATACACTGTTCATCAAATGCATGAACGCTGCTGGGGAATTTATCAGCCCAAAAGACATCACCAAGAACTCATAATGGCCATATCGGGTCCTGAAAGTTGTCTTAAGAATATCTGAATCCCGAATCATCAGCTGGTGATACCCGGACCTCAAATCAATCTTGGAGAACACCCTCGCTCCCTAGAGCTGGTCAAATAGATCATCAATACGAGGCAAATGATACTTGTTCTTGACTGTGACCTTGTTCAACTTCCTGTAATCATTACACATCCTCATGGAACCATCCTTATTCTTCACGAACAGAACTGGTGCATCCCAAGGTGACACACTAGGCCGAATAAACCCCTTATCAAGGAGTTCCTGAAGCTATTCTTTCAACTCCACCGGTGCCATACGATACGATGGAATAGAAATGGGTTGAGTGCCCGGCACCAAATCAATACCAAAATCAATATCACTGTCAGGCGGCATGCCCGACAAGTCTGCAGGAAACACATCCGAAAAATCACATACCACCATAACAGAATCAACGGTAGAAGTCTCTACACTAACATCCCTTACAAAATCCAAATAGGATAGACAACCTTTCTCAACCATACGCTGAGCCTTCAAATATGAAATCACCTTACTCGGTACATAGTCTACAGACCCGCTCCACTCAACCCTTAGAAATCTCGGCATCGAAAATGTCACGGTCTTAGCATGACAATCTAGAACAGAATGACATGGAGATAACCAATCCACACCCAATATCACATCGAAGTCAACCATATTGAGAAATAAAAGGTCCACTCGGGTCTCCAGACCCCAATATTCACCACACATGACCGATATACGCGGTCCACAACAATAGTATCCCCTGCAAGAGTAGATACATGAACAGATGAAACTAAAGACTCACGGGGAATATTAGGAAAATGAGCTAAATACGAGGAAACATATGAATGCGTGGAACTAGGGTCAAACAATACCGAGGCATCTCAGTGGAAAACTGAAACAATACATGTACTCACAGCATCTGAAGCAATTTCATCTAGTCTGGCAGGGAATGCATAGAAACGGGTATGTCCACCACCTGATCGGCATCCCCCTCTAGAGCGACACCTAGCTGACTCACCTCCACCCCAAGCTGACTGAGCGGATGGTAAAGTAACTGGTGCTGAAGTCGAAGGCTGACCCCCTGCTGAGATGGACCTCCCTGGCGACGAGGACAATGTCTCCACATATGCCCAAATTCCCCACACTTAAAAACAACTCCCTGGTCCCAGTGACGAGGACTGAAGGGGGCCCTGAGCACCGAGATAACTGGTAGAGGAACCTGGCATAGAGGAGCCCTGAACGGATGGAGCACGGGACGAACTCTGGGCTGGGAGGGCACTAAGTGATGAGTGGCCCTGATGAGAACTGTGAGAACTATGGACCGATGATGCACCACGGTGAACTGCGCGGGCCGCCTAAGCATGTGATGCGAGACTAAAATGCATAGTTTAATATGTAATATACCTTACATTTGAGGTGCGTTAATGATAAAAATACACTTTTTAGGTGCTTAATGGAGTTTATTAAATGTGTAGATGAATTGGAGATGGAAACGGAGCTAAAAGGATGCAAATACGTCGAAAATACGCAAAAGGAGACACCCGGGCGATAGCCGGGCGTTTGCCCCCTAAAGCCTGACCCTACCTGGCGTTAGGGGGCGTTTACCCCATAAGTCCAGGCAGCCCCTGGCGTTAGGGGGGAGTTAGGGCCCAAACGCCAGGCCTGCCCTAGCCTTAGGGGTGCATTAGAGCCCAAACGCCCGGGGTTCCCAGTTCGGCCAAATCCGAGTTTTGACGAGTTTAAGTGTTTCCCGGTTGAAATAGAAGTCTCCTACACGGTTAGGGTTCGCCCTAAACATATAAATATACTCCTAAAACACAACTACAAGGGGATTCGAAGAGAGACGAGGAGATTCGGAAGGATTTCAAAGGATTCAACAAGAAAACACCATAGAAGTGACAAACATTGATTTTTACATTTAGTATTCATTACTTTGTATTTCAATTATGAAATTTCTTTTAGTTTTGATTCTCAATAACATGAGTAGATAATTTCTTTAGTCTAGGGTTTTGGTAGAACCCGTTGGGGATGAATTCATTGTGATATTAATATATTTTGGTTGATTAATCTCTTTTTGTTCAACTACGTTCTTATTGTAGTTGATTGAAAGGGCCCTTGATTAACTATTCCTATTTATTATGTATCTACTTGAGAGAGAGTGCATATTTAGGTAGTTGCTTGAACAACACCACTCCCGGAGTATAGACGAAAGTCATAACCGAGGGTTTAGAGGTTAGATTAGAGATAACGATACCTCGGGTGCAATCTAAAGTGAACTGTATTGCGATCTAGCTAGCGTAACTTGAGAGAGTGCGTTTAGTAAATTATCATAATTACTTGAGAGAGATTTATGATAGTTAGAGCGTTCATGATTGACAGAGATAGCCAATTAAACTATAAGAAATATCCAAGGAAGAATTCACCAACGGGGGAAACCATAACCTTAGACCCTTTATTATCATTGTTACATTAAATTGTTAGTTAATTGCTAGTTTAATATTATTGAGTGTAGAATTAGTTAAACATCACCAAATTGATATTCAAAGTCTTGAGGAACTTGATTTAGCAACAGTTTAGTATTTTATAGACTCAATTGATACGTAAATTCCCTGTGGGATCGACTCTAAGCGTAATACCCCGGATTATATTTGCAACGCCCGCTTAGTCTTCTACAAGACATAGTTGAGCGTGATCAGCATGCCTGAATGGACGGCGTCTGTCGTGCTGGAACTGACCCCATGAGGAGCACCACTGAATCCACCCTGTTCCCGAGGCCTCTTGGCCTTCCTCTCAATCCTTTCCTGACCGTGAACCATCTCAATCTACTGAGCAATGTCGACAACCTCATCAAAAGTAGAACCAGACACTCTCTCTTAGGTCATAAGCAGTCGCAGCTGAAAAGTGGTGCCATATATAAACCTTATGATCCTCTCTCTGTG
The DNA here is from genome assembly GCA_005239525.1 of Nicotiana knightiana. NCBI lineage: Eukaryota > Viridiplantae > Streptophyta > Magnoliopsida > Solanales > Solanaceae > Nicotiana > Nicotiana knightiana. The sequence goes on along the minus strand of MDKJ01014121.1, from coordinate 10,166 downwards.
AGAGGGAAAAAACCAGATAGCATGACGGGTCAACTCTGAGAATCGCATCTTATACTGCGTCACAGACATATCACCCTGACGAAGCTGCTCAAACTGCCTGCGCAGCTCCTCTCTGTGGGACTGAGGCACGAACTTCTCCAGAATGATAACGGAGAACTGCTGCCAAGTAAGGGGTGTTGCGTCGACTGGCCTACGCCTCTCGTAAGCCTCCCACCAACTGAATGCATCCCCAGAGAACTGGAAGGTAGTGAATGAGACCCCACTAGTCTCCAGAATGCCTGTTGTACAGAGTATCCTCTGACACTTATCCAAGAAACCCTGAGCATCTTCACCCTCTGCACCATTGAAAGATGGATGCTGGAGTCTCCCAAACCTCTCTAGTCTACGCTGCTTATCCTCAGGCATAAAAGGAACCACATAGTCCTGAGCAACTTCAACCGGCTGGGCTGGTGGTTCCCCCGGTGTCTGGAGTCCCTGAACAACCTGCTCAGGTGTGCGGGCGGCGAGAGTCTGGGTGCCTCCCCTGGCCTGGGAAGTGGTTGCGGCCGTTGAAATAGAGACCGCTTGAGCAAGGCCAGTACACATTGACAGAATCTTATTTAGGGCCTCCTGAAGGCAAGAATCACAATAGGCATAGGCGGTGCCTGAGCTGGTCCTGCTGGAACATCTACCACGGGGACCTGGTCCTGATATGGAGCAACTGGGGGGTCTGTAGGTACTGTCTGGCTGCTGCGCGGGCTGCACCTCTACCCCTACAACGACCTCGACCTCGACCTCTCGCGGCCCTGGCTGGTGGTACTGGTGGCTGGTCCTCCTGTCCGGTAGTGCGAGTCCTCACAATCTATGAGAAAATGAAACAATAGAAATCTAGTTACCAGAATCAACAGATTCGCACAATAAGAATTCAAGAATGTGAGATTTTTCTAAGGGTTCTGCAGCCTCTCGAAGATAAGTACGGACATCTCCATACCGATCTGCAAGACTACTAAACCCGCTCATGACTCGTAAGACCTATGTAACCTCGGCTCTGATACCAACTTGTCATGACCCTAAACTCCAACCAGTCGTGATAGCGCCTATCGATGATACTAGGCCAACCTACTTCCACAACACTACAATAGTTCATTTAAAACGATATGCCAAAGGCCTTTTATATAACAGAATTCATTAAAGAAACAAGAGTTTAACTCAAAAACTAGAAATGCGGAAAGAAAAATCCCCAAACATTGGGGTGTCACTGAGTCATGAGCAACTACTATAACTGGTCTGACAATAACAAGACTAACATAGTCTCAAAAAAATCCAAAATACGACTAAGGGGAAGATAGAGAAGAAGAAAGCAGGGTTGTGATCGCTGGGCAGCTACCTTGCTATCTCCAATGATCAGCTACATAAATATCAGCAGCAACTACTGTGGCCAGAAATACCTGGATCTGCACACAAGATGCAGTGAGTAACGTGAGCACACCAACTCAGTAAGTAACATCATTAAATAAAGGCTGAGAAGTAGTGACGAGATAGATGCAAGTACATTTCATATCACAAAATTCAGTAAAGTACGGCATGAGTTACAACCAGATTTTAAGTCAAATCAGTTTGTATCAATCAAATTCAAGTAAAATCAATTATAAATATCTTTCAACAGTTCTCAAACAAGGACTCATGGCAACTATGAGCACAAATGATGAAATCATATACCGCCCCTCGGGCAAACATCACTCAGTCCTCCTAATCACTCATGCCTCACAATCACTCAGCACTCGGCACTCGGCACTCGCACTCAGTAGGTACTTGCGCTCACTAGGGGTGTGTACAGACTCCAAAGGGCCTCCTTCAGCCCAAGTGTTATATCAATGTCCATCATGGCAGAATCAATGAAACATGTTGCAGCGTGCATCCCAATCCCATAAATGTCCTCACAAATCTGGCCCTCGGCCTCACTCAGTCATAACTCTCTCTGGTCTCTCGGGCTCTCAGAAATCAAAGTAATCAACCCAAACAACATTCATATGATGCATCAGATAGAATAACAGAGACTGAGCTATGATGTAAAAAAGCATGAACATTACTGAGTACGGATTATCAACCAAAACAGGGAGAGGACAGCAAGAAACGACCTCTAAGAGTCCAAACAATACTGGCATAAGGCCTAGACATGGTATCTAGCATGATTTGCAGTAAATCTTTCTAAATCACATAAGGAGCATATAGCTACAACAAGTTGTTCAACTTTACAGTTTCTACGGGACGGACCAAGTCACAATCCCTATCGGTGCACACCCACACGCCCGTCACCAAGCATGTGCGTCAACTCCAAATAGTCACATGACACAAAATCCAAGGTTTCAGACCCTCAGGATCAGATTTACAATCGTTACTTACCTCAATCCGAGAAAATTCCTACTTCGCAATTCCCTTGCCTCTCGATTTGGCCTGCAAATGCTCCAAATCTAGTCAAAACCAGTACAATACCATTAATATATGTTAAAGGAATCAATTCCTCAAGAAAAATTACTAAAGAAATTGTCCTGAACTCGGCCCCCGGTCCCACGTGTCGAAATTCGATATCACAAAACCCGAAAGCACATTCACTCATGAGTCTAACCACACCAAATTTACTCAAATCCAACAACAAAATCCCCTTCAAAACTTCATAATTCCATCTCAAGAACTCTTCCACTTTTTCCCCAATTTCTCATCCCAAATTAAAAATTAAATAATGAAATTAAGGTTTTAATCACTGAATTTAGTCAAAACCGAGTGATAATAACTTAACCCAAATACCCACGTGAAAATCTCTTCAAAAATTGCCTCCCATCGAGCTCTCAAATCAATTTTTGTGTTATGAACTCAAGCCCTCGTTTTGAACATCTAAATTTGCTGCCCAGTTCTCCTTAATCGCGATTGCGGAAATTGCCTCGCGATCGCGAAGCAAAAAATAGATTTTCCCCTTAACTTACCTTATGCGAACGCGGAAACCTCCATGCAAACGCGTACCCCAGATTCCTCCAACCTATGCATTTGCGTCTCACCTCACGCGATCCCGAAGCACAAACGCGTGACACCCAGTTGCCTCTTCTCCTCTTCGCGATCGCGACATTGCCCACGCGTTCGTGATGCACAGCCTAGCCAAACCTACGCGAATGCATAGGCCAAAAATCACCTCTGGCCCAAAAAAGCCTATGGGATCGCGGACCTACCGACGTGATCGTGTATAAGGAAACCAGAAAAGTACACCAGCAACTATAAGCCATTTTGCAAAGTCCAAAAACGATCTGTTAACCACTCAAAACTCATCTGAGTCCCCTGGGACCTCAAACAAACATACAATAAAGTCCCAAAACATCATACGATCTTAGTCAAATCCTCAAAACACCTCAAATAACATCAAAAAACACGAATTACACACAGATTCAAGCCTAATGAACTTCTAAACTTTTGAATTCCACAAACAACATCGAAACCTATCAAACCTCGTCCGAATGACCTCAAATTTTACACACACCTCACAAATGAAACATGCACCTACTCCAACTTCCAAAAATTCATTCCGACCCCGATATAAAATTTTTCACTGCCGACCAAAATCGCCAAATTTTCAGCTTTCGTCAATTCAACCCTAATTCCACTACGGGCCTATAAATCACATTCCGGATATGCTCAAGTCAAAAATCACCTAACGAAGCTAATAGAATCATAAAAATTAAAATCCGAGATCGTTTACACACAAGTCAACATCCGGTTGACTTTTCCAACTTAAGCTTCAAATAAAGAGACTAAGTGTCTCAATTCACTCCGAAACCACTCCGGACCCGAACCAACTACCCCGACATATCATAATATAGATGAATAACACAAATAGAAACAGAAATGGAAGAAACATGGCTTTTCTCGAATGACTTAGGAAGTTTAGCCATTCTAAGAATGCTTTTCTCGATAGTGGTGTGATTCATCCTCTCAGCTACATCATTATGTTATGGGGTTTAAGGAACTGTATTTTTATATATGATTCCATGGCTCGAACAATACTCTTCAAATGATCTTGAGGCATACTCACCTCCATTGTCAGTTCGGAGATGCTCTAGCTTTTGACTCGTCTCCCTTTCCGTTGGAGTATGAAACTTCTGGAAAAACTTGAAACACTTGATCTTTGGTTTACAATATATAAACCTATAATTTTCGTGAATACCATTAATAAAAGTAATAAAATATTTTTAACCGCCCATCGATTTTATCTCCAATGGACCACAAATATCAAAATATACCAAATTAAGTATATTTAATTTTTTTCAGATGATGCCGCAATGAGACTCTATGTTGTTTACCAAATAAATTGTAGTCATAAGGTTTCATCGTCATACCTTTGGGAAGATGAGTGATTTCCTCACAAGAATCTGTAATCCTTTCTTGCTCATATGATCCATTCTTCTATGCCATAAGTCTGCAAAAATCCCGTCTTGTGACGCGTTTAATTCACCTTGACATATTTTGTATTTGTCTTTTACAACGTGCTATGAGAAACTCCCTTTTATAATCACCAATGAACCCTTGATGAGTCAATTTTTGATTTATAAAATAGTTCTCATATCCATCTCGGTCTAAAGCAATTCTCGAGATTAAGTTCATCCGCAAATCAAGTACATGTTGCGCGCCCTTTAGAACCAATATGCATCAATATTCCTTGATACAATATCACCGAATCCCACAATTTTTGGGTAACTTGTGTTACTCATTCTCATAGTGCCGAAATCACCTGTTACATATCTACAAAAATATTCCTTACCGATGTAGCATGGTAAGATATTGTTGTGTCAACCACTCATTCTGACTCTGAACATGCCAAGTACATGTATTCATCTTCCTTCTTTATGAAGAGAACAACATTGTCGTTATTTCGCACCATGTCGGTTGTGTTTTCATCATTCTTCTGTACAATACTTTTATATCTTGGATTCTGACAACTTCTTTTAAAATGACATGGTTGATATCAATTATAGCAATTTCTGGCTCTTGATTTGGATCAGTTCTTAGACTTCCCACGAGCTCCGTATCTACCATAGTTGTCCGAACACCTTTGATGTCTCATGCCTCTACCTTTTGTGATGAGATCATATCATTGATTTTCAGGCTTACTTCTCATTAAATAAAAGAGCTGATGTGACGTCTTTTAACTCAATGATGGTCTTATCGTGCAGGATAGTTGTTGCCAAATTATCGTACGAAGATGATAATGATTTCAAGAGCAAGATGATTTTATCTTCTTTCTCGACTTTTACTCCGAGATTGGCAAGTTGTGCAATTAGTGCGTTAAATATATTTAAATATGACAAAAAATTCGTACATTCATCCATATATAGGGCATATAACTACTTCTTCATTATTTTAGATATGTATAGGCTTTCCAACCTTTTCCAAATGCCACATATACACTACAACATTTTAGGCCATTAACCACCCCTGTAAAGTGTGGCCTAAACTATCAACAAGTGTGTCATTTGATCAAAGGCCACACTTTTCACTTTTAGGCAACACTTTTCGGAGGGTGGTCTAAACTAGCATAACCTTTTCCCTAACGCCATGCTTTCCAAGTGTTGATTTAGAAGTCACACCTTAAAAAGTGGCCCATATGGCAACATTTTTTATGTCCTAAAGCATCATGTATGAAGCGTGGCCTTTGCTACCTTATAGCCCACGCTTTTGGAGTGTGACTTTTGATGCAACACTTCTAAAGTGTAGCCTTTGTTAATGTACATACCACTCTACAATCATTAGGGCACATAATTGACCTTCCAATAGCCACACTTATGAAGCGTTGCGATTTTGTCTAGGCTATAAAATATTTATACACCATAGTTTTTTGGTTGAATAATAACATATTTTTTCATATATCATGTATTCACATTTACTTGAAATACACTATTCTTGAATTTTGATGATCTCAAACACTAAGCAATAATAATTCAAATGCTTATATTTGCAATAAATATCGAAATAAGACATATTTCGTATTATTACACATACTAATAAAGTAATGTTTCAAGATGTTCACTAGGAATGAACTCCACAAATCAAATGTATTCAAACATCACAATTGCTCAAATAGTCTTCATCATTCACTTGTGGCCATCATTTAAATTGCATCATCCGCATATTCTTGCACATTTAAAATAAAATTAAAAATTAAAAAGAAACCAATATATAGTATTTTTTTCACATAGTATCATGAATAATACAACACCATGAATTAAAAGTACTTATATCAAAGGCTTCCATTAGTTCTGTTACAATTGAACAAACAGTGCATAACTTTCATCTTTAGTCTTACACTTTGTTTGTAATGGAAATGAATGAAAGGGAAGGCTCTTAACGCAATTGTCTTCTCACTTTTTTATCTTTCATGTTCCAAATCCACCACTATAAAATGGAGTAATTTGTTCTCATCACGAATTGCATGTAAATTTCGGAAGTTTTGACTACCACCTCACTTAACTAGTGGTAGAACCATAAAAAAAGTACTACACCTTCTACAAGTTTAGACAAATCATCACACATATGAATAATGTGATAAATACTACTAATCTCCCCTGGAAAAGAAACTCCAATTATTTCTAAACATAAAATTATTAGAAATAAGACATAAAGCCGCTGAAATATGAAATGGACAGAGGCATATGCGGATAGAAAAACCGAAACAACAAGGAAACACACTTATACATTCAATACATGTACAAACCAGCAAACAAGTATATCTAAACGTTAACGAAATTACATGTTTGACTTGCTACTGTAACTTGGATGTCTTCATGAACTTGCTTCCCTTCCTTTGTACAAATTGTAACAAATATTTCAGTTGACGGTTTATCATTGTTCTCTTTAGTTGCACACTGCAAATTATTATTATATTAAAAGAAGTAAAAAAACAAATATCAATGTATTCTAACAAAGTATGAAAGAAATGAAAATTTTAAACTTTACACGAAGTGTCTAATTAGTATTCCAAACGCCACATTATTTAGAAATGGACAAACATTGTTCAGGAATGCTGAATGCACAAAAAATACAGAACACTTTCTACAATTGCAGAAAACTGTGCAAAAATGAAGAACATTGCAAAATTGCAAAAAAAGATTACATTTGATTTTGATTAATTCGAAAAAAAATTAAAACAATAAGTTTTACTATAGATTATCAATACAAATTATGTGATACTCTTGATTCTAGGCTTGAACAAAAAAATATGGATGTGGCCGTATATTGTAGCAGATTAGAAAAGCAAATTGAATGTGGCATACTACTAGAATATAATTGGACTATAGTCAGCCAGTTCATACTTGTGTATATAATTATGATTTTCCATTACTCTTACCTTTTTTCATGTGACCCGTTTATGGCATGTCTTAAGGTGTTGAATATATTTTGTCTTTCTCATTCAGAGTAAAATTATCAGGTTTTTCTGATATGGCAAAACTACAAGACTGATCAACAATAAAAATTGCAGAGTTTATAAATGTTTTCTTTTGAACTATTATTAGCTTTAGAAGTGTAAAGACTAGAAACTTCAGGAGCTGGAAGAGAAGTTGGTTCGATTACTTACTTGAACTGATTTGGTGCAGATTCACCAAAAGTTGGTTCGATTACCTACTTGAGCTGATTTTGTGCATATTCACCAACTGGCAGAAGAATCTGCAAAATCCTTTTTGTTCTTATAGTGCTCCTGGCTGAAAATAGTGGGAGACAATCCTTTCAAGACATCTAAACTCAACTCTGAAGCAAGCAGATCCTGATATTTGTGCACTTTCAATAATAACAATTATAATTTAGAATAGTAAGTCTACGAAGCCAAGACAAATTTATCTGTTTAGTTGAACTCATGGAGGAAAGCTCTTAAATAGTTAGTACATAGTAAAGACAAAATCAACAGCAACAATCTGCACATTTCACATATGAATTGTCATTAATTGAGACTCATGCTCAAATAATTGATATAGTGCAAAATGTTACCTTTACCATAGACGACGATGGAAGTTTGAATATGTTGGTGGATTACACTCAATCATCAACTACTACCTACAATAATTTCAAGTCCAACATAAGAGTTAGAGTCATGGATGAAATCATTACTTACAAATAATAATGACATCATTCATATATTGTACAATTTCAGGCTGTTGCTTGAAATATCCTTGTATAAAAAGACCAACAATGGTTGCCGGTACATTGCACAACTGTGATGACCCAAGGGGTCATTTTATGAATTTAGACTCCATTCTAGGCTTATTATCCATAAAAAGATTAATTTTAACTACCTCAATTTGTGTGCGCAGTCCAGGCGTGAAACCGGAAAGCTTTTATGTTAAAATATAAGAAATAATAATTTTTAGAATTATAAAATTTGGTTTTAGTTGACTTGAGTCAACATTTTGAGTAAATGGACTCAAAATGAACTCAAATCTGTGTTTCGACAATCCCAGAAGGTCCGCAGTAAAATATGGGACCCGGGCGTATGCCCGAAAATGAATTCCGAGATCCCAAGTCTTAGAAATCAATTTTTGAAAGAAATTGTTTTGCTGAAATATTTATGAAATAATGAAATGAATTAATGTTTGAAGTCACTGGTATCGGGCCCGTATTTTGGTTTCGGAGACCGGTACAAATTTGTTATGATATTTAGGCCTTGCCTATGAAATTTGATAAAAAACGGAGATCGTTTGACATGATTCGGACATCCGGTTGAAAAGTTATGAACTATAAGTGTTCTTGAGGAAAATAATGAGTTTTGAGGTTTAATTCGTTGTTTTACATGTTATTTTCATGATTTGATCGCACGAGAAAGTCCGTATGATACTTTTAGACTTGAGTGCATGTTTGATTTAGAGCCCCGAGGGCTCGGGTGAGTTTCAAATAGGTTTGGGTTGTGTTGCGCTCGTTCTTTCTTATGTTTCGACGTCGTTTCTCCAAGCATAAATGATATCATATTGAACAAATGAGCTCCGATTTATATTTTGAATGAAGTATTAGATCCGTATAATAATTACGGACCCGTAGAAAAAAGAATCATCGAATTTGGACATCGTATGAGGATTTTATGGCCATTTTACCTAGGTTGCCTAGATTTTCAGGTTAATTACGAACTTGCCCCTGACGGCGTATTAAAAACATGCACTATTTGCAAATCTTAAAACCTACATATCTCCTTCATTATAAGGTCAAATTGAGTGATTCAAAAGCCTAAATTCATTAGAATTTCACAAGGAATCCATTGAACACATAAAAATCGAGTTTAGGGATCGTTTGGAACGAGAAACGAGGCAGAATAGCTGGCAGAAAATATATTAAAAACGGGCAGACCTTTTCCTTCTCCAATTTTTCGAGGTTCCAGCCCTAAAAATGAGTTTTCTTCAACAATATTCATCCCCAATTCATAGGTAATCAATTCCAAACCTTTTTATTTTAATTTCTTACTATTTTGCATCACTTTTAAAGCAAAAACAAAGGATTTCCATGGTAAAAATTTAGGATTTGGGTAGAATTAGGGAGTTTTGTAAAAATTGAATTTTTATATCAAATTAAGGTCGGATTTCAAAACTAATAGCATATTTGGGTTCGTGGGTGAATGGGTAAACGTAATTTAGTCCGAACCCCGAGTTTAGACCAAGCGGGCCCGGAGTCGAGTTTTCACTTTTTTTTTTGAGAACTTAGGAAAAATTATATTATTCAATAAAGTAAGTTCCTTTAGCATTAGTTAATGATATTATGTTAATTGTGATTAGATTCGAGCAAGTTATAGGTGAATTCAAAAGGAAAAGCGATAATTGAGAAGTGAGTGGCCTGCGGAATTGAGGTAAGTGTTTGGTCTAACTTTGACTTGAGGGAATAGGAATCCCCACTTGTTTGCTATGTGAAATGCATGGGCGTGGTGTATAGGTGAGGTGACGAGTATCTATGCACCACCCAATTTGCTTGTTAAGCATGATCCTTTTTCCCGTTCCCAACTTAATTGATTCTTGTCTTAATTGTTCTATGTACATTATTGTTTCTATGACTACTTGATCTTGTTATTTTATTGTTAGATATTGTTATACTTATTTTGAAAAGAGTATTGGTGTTTTAGCTGGATTCCTTGTGGTACAAAACGGTTGAGCGGTTTGGTATTGTTTTTACAAATT
>ML390531.1:88835-123207 GCA_005239525.1 Nicotiana knightiana | reverse complement strand
ATATATATATATATATATATATATATATATATATATATATATATATATACAGTCCCAAAAATAATGAGTCTACTATGTGTGTGCTAGGAACTAGTGTCACAAGTCAACATGCGACTAGTAGAATATACAAAAGATGATACAAACTGTACTGCTATCTGAGAGAAATAGACAAAAATAAACAAAATATAACTCCATAGCACTACTGAGAATTGTCAAGGGATGCAGCTCACCGTGGATTCAGGTCCGGAATACAAGTCAAGCTCCGGTTGGATAACCAGAAACACCAGCCTCAGAACCTATACAATTAAGTACAAAAGTGCAACATGAGTACATAAATATATATGTACCCAGTGAGTATCCCGCCTAACCTCGAAGAGGTAGTGACGAGAGGTCGACACGACACTCACTAAGGTCATACAGTAATAACGCAAACAGGATATAACAGAATGCAGTAGACATGTGAGACAGTAAGCAGCAGATTCCTATCAAATACAGAAATCCAGGAAAAACTACTGAAAATAAGCAACAATGTACACTTTCCTTTCCCCTCCATATATCTGTCATGTCAATATTAATGGAAACAATACCAAATAGCCAAGCGCACGTAAGGGCAAGCCAACCGGTCGGAGTCATAAGGAAATATCTAGACACTGAATGGATGTAAAGCTTCCCCCGCTCGCGAATCATACCTGCAATTCGAGTGCTGACACACTTATGTATAATTACCATAAAGCTCCCCTCGATCGCGAATCATACCTGCGACTCGAGTGCTGACAGACTTATACCAATTTATCATAAAGCTTCCCTCGATCGCGAATCATATCTACGAATTGAGTGCTGACTCTCATACGTACATATGTATATACCGACATCTCAATAACTTAGTAGGGCTATACCCTTAACAGGGATTGATCAACTGGGAGTTCAGGTGCAACTTTTCCACATTTCCATATCAATTTAAAACCAACATGCAGCTCAAAGATCACCCAAAGATACATATAAGGCACATAGAGACATGCGTGTGAGACCTAAAACTACCCGACATAGCATGATAGTCGCCACGTACGGACTCTCGTCACGTTTTACGCACGTGGCCCCTAAAACAATTACACACAGCATATATAACACCTATGGGGACAATTCCCTCTTACAAGGTTAGAAAGGAAACTCACCTCGTGTCGAATTTACCCCTCGGACCAAGGATGCGCCCGAACTCCGAACTCTACACCCGAGGACTCGCAACTAGCCAAATACGGTACAATGACATAAATGCATGCTTAAAGTAGGGAAATTATCCTATTTATTCAATAATTCAACATTATTGAAGAATTTCCAAAATCCAACCCCGGGCCCGCACGCTCAGATTCCAATAATTCTCGAAGGGAACACTCACCCAAAGCCTAAGGATCTTTAATATACGATTTTTACTTGATTTCAGAGCAAACTCACGGGTAAATTCTCAAATTATCGCAAGCTCTAGTTTACTACCAAATTCTTGATTTTTCACTAATTTAAGTAGGTAATTAAGCTAGTAATCAATGCATAAAGCTAATATTAGAGTAGATTTTACTTACCTCAACAATGGTGGAAATCGCCCCAAGGAAGAAGAAGAAGATGAGAAAAATGTATTAAAACCCGTGTATAAAAACACACTGTCTGGACAGTGTTTTCGCACCTGCGGCTCGAGGACCGCACCTGTGGTCTCGCATCTGCGAGAAAAGGCCCGCACCTTCGGAAATGCACTGGGGAGCCTGGGCCCGCACCTGCGGAGTGGAGACCGCACCTGTGACTCCGCTCCTGCGGAACTTTGTCCGCACCTGCGTGAATTGGCCAGACCACTAGGGGTCACACCTGCGAGGCTGGGACTGCAGGAGCAGTCCCGCACTTGCGACTGGTCAACCGCACCTGCGGTCACACCAGAACAGGTGCACCATACGCTATTTCAGCTGGTTTTTGGCCTCGTGTGGTGTCCGGGAGGCACTTGGGCCCACCCAAGCCCCTGTCCTAATATACCAACAAGTCCCAAATCATAATACAGACTCACTCGAGCCTTTGGAACACCCAAAACAACGCTAAAACTCAAAATCACACCTCAAAACCCTAAGAACCAAACTTAGGAACTTTAAGTTTTCTAGACTTCGCTAACAATGCGCCGAACCAACCTATACAACTCGGAATGACACCAAATTTTGCAGGCAAGTCATAATTAACATAACGGAACTATTCCAGGTTCTGAAATTCCATTCGGACCTTGATAACACAAAATTACTTACAAAACCATAATAGGAACTTAAGGAGCTTCTTATTTCAATATTGGGCGCCGAAATGCTCTCGGTTGATCAGAAACACATTCCCAGCATAAGCCCAGGTCCATAATCATCACACGAAGCTACCGGAATCGACGAAACTCGATTCCGAGGTCGTTTACCCAAAATGTTGACCGAAGTCAAACTTGGTCTTAAAGGCCAACCTTAAGGAACCAATTGTTCCTATATCACTCTAAACACCTCCGAATCCCGGACCACCATCCCCCGCAAGTCATAAATCATAAAAAGCCGCTATGGGAAGTTTCATTTAGGGGAACGGGGTCCGATAATGCAAAATGATCGGTCGGGTCATTACAGAGTGTGAGAGTATGACCACTTCCATGTTTTTTGCCACTATGATGACTTTCGTCCACCAAGTGATGGACGATTTGGATCGACTTCAGGGGGATATTTCATGCAGGCCTGCACAGAGACACGCCAATGCACCACAAGCTCCGAGAAGGCAACCAAAGGCTCTCCGTTATTATTGATGTTTAGTTTTTCGAGTTTGTACTTTTATTGCTCTTAAAAAATGTTAAGTCGTTTTATGTCTGGAGTCTGTACTTTTCTTTCATGTTTATTAATGTTTCCAAAAATCACTTGTAATGAAAGAACTATCTTTAATAGTGAAATGAAAATTGCGCTTTGTTTATATTTATCTATTCCTTGAACTACGTAATGATCTGATTCATGCGGCGTCATGATACGTAGGAAATCCACATAGGATTCGATCATAGTCCTAAAATAAAGAATAAAAGGAAGAAAAGAGAGAGAATATTAAAGCCGGGATGAAACACACAGCTGCCGCAAACATTTTAGAAAAACGGTTAACTGCTTAGGTGCATCGCATCTCAACATGTGATTCCTTATGTGTTAATATCTCCCACTAACCAATTTGATGTTTACTCTAAAAGGTTACTAATTCTAAGGTGGTTGGTTTGCGGTGGTATTCTGACGACACATCCTTATTTTACAAGATCTAAAGGAAGTATCGCAGTGACATCAGAAATCCATTTGTCTATTGTTGTCCTAGAGGATGGCCCCCTTTCGATTGTCCTACAAGCAGAATCGGCAGTCGCCGAAGAAAATAGAAAACTGAGATGCCGCATGCTAGAAATGTGGGATGCTTGGTCCAATGGCAGAGAGCCGCCTAATTCTATCCCCGGTTTCCCTGAGTTGATCCCCAAAATAGGAGAAACCACCAATGTGCCAATTTCAGTGCCAAACCTATTCGGGTTCCCAACCATGACATCAAATTACATCGGAATGCCTTCTGAGGTCCGTCCCCAGGCACCGTCTTTTGGATTACCCTCTGTGATATTCACCGCGCTGCCAACTACCAGTATGGCGCAACCAACACTGGCGCGAAAGAGCTTTGAGCCAGAAAATTTCACTTTCCAAGCTCCTCACTTCCAGCTGGATACCGCCCGAATCACTCCAAACTCTTATCCGCAGTATCCACAATTTGAGTCTCCTGTGGAGATGGAAAAAATCATGAAAAATATTGAACAAGATGAGATGACTCGAAAGATAAAGAGTATCGAGCAAAGTTTGAAAAATATCCAAGGCCTAAGTGGCCAAAAGAGCATGTCCTATGCTGATTTATGCATGTTTCCTCACGTGCATCTGCCTGTGGGCTTCAAAACACCAAAGTTTGAAAAATACGATGGGCATGGAGACTCGATCTCTCATTTAAAAAGATATTGCAACCAACTGAGAGGGGCAGGAGGAAAAGAAGAGATACTGATGGCTTACTTTGGAGAAAGCCTTATGGGTATCGCCTCAAAGTGGTATATTGATCAGGATATCTCCCGTTGGCATATATGGGACGATTTAGATCGAGACTTCATAAAGCAATTTCAGTACAATGTGGATATAGCCCCAGACATAAATTCTCTATCTAATCTCAAGAAGAAAGCTTCCGAGAGCTTCCGGGAGTATGATTAAATGGCGGGAACAGGAATCCCGAGTAAAACCTCCCATGGATGAAAATGAAATGGTTAGTATCTTCCTGCAGGCCCAAGAGGCCGATTATTTGCAAAACATGATGTCCGCCATGAGCAAGCCGTTCGCGGAGGCCATTAAAATTGGCGAGATGGTAGAAAATGGCTTGAAGACGGGCCGTATCTTAAGTCAGTCTGCCTAGAGAGCCACCTCCCAAGACATTAAGAGCGGCTCGGGAGGCTTAGCAAGCAGAAAAAAGAAAGAGGAGGGAGTCATGAATGCTTCAGGCCCTAGGAATTCTCGACGACCTCGGGAATATCCAGGCCAAATTCCCATAGCATCACAACACTATTATCCTCATCAGGAAGCAGCCTATGCTATGTCCCCCTCCCCTATGCAGTAATGAATGCTCAGTTGCATCCTCGACCACAACAATATAATCATGACAGAACTCCTCCTCCTAGAAATAACCATCCTCACCAAGCCCCATATAATCCACGCCCTCCCCAGAACAACTATCCATACAATGCCTATCCTCGTGAACCACCAAGGAGACCTAACTTCACTCCTGTCGGTGAGTCATACTCAAGCCTGTTGCCAAAGCTGATTCAAATGGGACTTCTGCTGCCTGTACCTCCAAATAGGCAAAATCTAGAATCGGCGTCATACAAACGAGGAACCAGCTGTGCCTATCACTCTGGAGCAGAGGGGCATGATACTGAAGTATGCTGGACTCTCAAGAGAGCAGTAGAAAATTTGATTGAACAGAAGAAAGTGGTACTAAGGGACGAGGAGGTCCCCAATGTAATAAGCAATCCATTGTCAGCCCATAACAACGGGCCCGTCATTAGAATGATATGTGAAGACAGAGAATTCAACCTGGCACTGAAAGCCATCATTGCCATTGTGGACACAGAAAAGAAATCTAAAACGATGGCAAAACCAGGCAAGGAAGAGAAGAAAATAAAGCCTACCGGCTAGGATAAAGAAAAGGCCAAGGAAGTAAAGAAAGAGATGGCACCAACTAAAGAAGCTGTCCTTTATGTTCCAAGAGCTCCGCGAAACAGACAGCTCACTTTGAGCCCTCCCAGAAGATTAGAGCTAAAATCCAAGCCGCAAAGAATTATGTGCCAAAAGGGACGTATGTTGTGAAAAGTCCGGCCGTCTCACCAAAGCCGAATGAACCTCTAATCATCAGCTGCCGGCCACAAATCCCAATAAAAAAAAAACTACTGTCCCCTAGAATTATGATCAAACACTGGTAATATATAGAGGAAAAGAGGTCAGAGGGGAAGTCAATGAAGCAAAACCCACTAGGAAGTATCATAACCCAGAGGAGTTTAATAAAGCTAAGCATAAATGCTTTCCTCTCAAAAAACCTATCACTGCCGAAGAAGCTGAGGAGTTCTTCAAGAAAATAAAAATGTCTGAATATGCTACAATTGAAGAACTCAGGACCCCTCCATCCCCTGCCTCGAGGCCAGAGAAGGAAGCAAATATATTGTGTACCAAGCCTTTGAGATTGTGCTTGCTGATCAACACGAGGAAGGTACTCCGTGCCCACAACCTTGTTTATCTAATGCATCAATCATGGTTGCTACCGACATGATCAGACACCGGTTCAAACCCGGAAAGGGGCTCGGGGTATCCTTATAGGGCATTACTGAACCAATCTCTCCGCCTGCCACCAAAAAATTCTTTGGCATAGGTTTCCAGGCCACAGAGGATGATGTGAAATGGGCCAACGCACGTAAAAATAATGGATGGGACCTGCCTCAGCCAGTCCCACACATCACTAGGTCCTTCATCAAACCACAGTACATAGAAAAAGAAGAGAAGGCCTTCACGGCCGAAGAAATTGAAGAAATTTGTGGGGCCATGAGACAAATGTTATATGAGACTCACATGGTTCAGCCGGGAGAGGGCTCAAGCACCGCTGAGGTGCAATACATGGGGTCGAATGCCGAACTGCAAAAC
Source organism: Nicotiana knightiana (assembly GCA_005239525.1). Lineage (NCBI taxonomy): Eukaryota > Viridiplantae > Streptophyta > Magnoliopsida > Solanales > Solanaceae > Nicotiana > Nicotiana knightiana. The sequence goes on along the minus strand of ML390531.1, from coordinate 116,980 downwards.
TGGAAAGCTACTCCCTTCCCAATCAGACGGGAATCTGGGTAGTTCATGGTTTGCTATCCTTTCTACACTTCGAGTTATTTCAGGGTGTAACTCGAGTGTTTTTTATTTTATTGTCTATAAATTCCAATGTAAAATCCCTGTTATCTTCAAATTCAATGAAATGAAATCAAAATTTCATCGTCTCTTATTCTTTCTGATTTTTGTTATTTTTCTTATTTTCAGTCCTAATAATGCGGCCTTAAATAACATGACATGCTTGCGGACTTCATGCTCTGATCTTATTACGCTGTCTAATCATGAAATAAAGAATCAAGAACCAGAATATGATGAAGATGAGGCTTTTAGGGAAATAAACAGATAATTGGAACAATTTGAGAATAATCCTAAGCCAAACTTAAACGAAACTGAGCTGGTAAATTTGGGAAATCCAGAAGAGGTCCGGGAAACCATGATAAGTATAAACACAGATGAGAAAACTAGGGACGCATTGATTCAACTTCTGTTCGAATTCAAAGATGTGTTCGCTTGGTCCTATGATTATATGCCCGGACTAAGTGTTGATTTAGTGGTACACAAGCTGCCAACTCATCCCGATTGGCCACCCGTCCAACAAAAGCAAAGAAAATTCAAAACAGATATTAGTGACAAAATTAAAGAAGAAGTCACCAAACAATTAAAAGCCGGTGTAATCCGAGTAGTCAGATACACCACATGGCTAGCCAACGTAGTCCCAGTACCAAAAAAGGACGGGAAGCTCCGAGTATGTGTTGATTATAGGGATTTGAACAAAGCAAGTCCTAAAGACAACTTCCCGCTGCCAAACATCCATATCCTTGTCGATAACTGTGCCCAACATGAGGTACATTCGTTTGGATTGTTATGCTGGGTATCACCAAGTCCTAATGGATGAGGAAGATGCAGAAAATACAGCCTTCACTACACCATGGGAGACCTATTGTTACAGGGTCATGCCGTTCGGTTTGAAAAACGCTGGGGCAACCTCTACGAGAGCCATGACTTCCATTTTCCATGACATGATGCACCAAGAACTTGAGTTGTACGTTGATGATGTCATTATTAAATCCAAAACACAGGAGGGCCATGTTCGAGACTTGAGAAAATTCTTTGAGCGGCTACGCAAATATGACTTGAAATTGAACCCTGCTAAATGTGCATTTGATGTTCCTTCCGGGAAACTCTTGGGGTTTATAGTCAGCCGCAGGGGTATTGAGTTAGATCCGATGAAGATAAAGTCCATCCGAGATCTACCACCTCCAAAGACTAAGAAAGAGGTCATGAGCTTGTTAGGAAGGTTGAACTACATCAGCCGATTTATTGCACAGCTTACAACCACCTGTGAGCTGATATTCAAGCTCTTAAAGAAAGATGCGGCGATCAAATGGAAAGATGAATGCCAGGAAACCTTTGATAAAATCAAAGAATACTTGTCGAATCCACCAGTTTTGGTCCCGCCCGAACCGGGAAGACCTTTGTTCCTATACCTAATGGTATTGGAAAATTCTTTTGACTGTGTCCTCGGGCAACATGATGTTTCCGGAAAAAACGAGCAAGCCATCTACTATCTGAGCAAGAAATTCACTGGTTATGAAGCCAAATACACTCTGCTGGAGAGAACTTATTGTGCCTTAACTTGGGTTGCTCAAAAGCTCAGACACTATTTGCTGGCTTATACCACATATCTCATAACCAGGCCGGATCCTCTAAAATACATATTCCAAAAACCAATGCTCACAGGAAGTCTAAGAAAAATGGAAAATCCTGCTCACAGAGTTTGACATTGTCTATGTCACCCGCACAACCATGAAAGCTCAAGCCTTAGCCGATAATTTGGCTAAGAACCCGGTTGATGATGAATACCAACCTTTAAGCACTTATTTCCCGAATGAGGAAGTCAATTCAGTCGAAGTAATCTCAGAAGGCACTAACACCTGGAAAATGTTGTTCGATGGAGCAGTCAATGCAAAAGGTGTTGGGATTGGGGCAATCTTGATTTCGCCCATGGGACAACACTATCCAGCCACGACCCGTCTGCGGTTATTCTGTACAAATAATACTGCCAAATATGAAGCTTGTATAATGGGCATAAACATGGCCATTGACATGGATGCGGAAGAGTTATTGATCATGGGAGATTCTGATTTGATCATCAAGCAAGCTCAGCGAGAGTGGGAAACTCGAGATGTTAAGCTCCTTCCATAAAGACAACATGTGGAAGATCTTAGCAAATGATTCAAAGCCGTTGAGTTTAGATATATTCCTCGATGCCACAACGACTTAGTCGATGCACTAGCCACCCTAGCTGCAATGTTGCCATATCCGGGCAATGTCCACATTGACCCGTTGGAAATTCAAATCAAATAAAGACATGGTTATTGTAACACGGTCGAAATAGATCTCGACGTCCAACCATGGTATCATGATATCAAAAGATTCTTGAAAACAAAATAATACCCGGAACAGGCCAATGGGGATCAAAAGAGAACCATCAGAAGGCTCGCCAGCAGTTTCTTCTTAAGCAGAGAAGTGTTGTACAAAAGGACTCTAGATCTAAATCTGTTAAGGTGCGTGGATGCCAAAGAAGCTGAAAAGATTATGAATGAGGTACATTCAGGAGTATACGGCCCCCACATGAACGGGTATGTCCTCGCAAAGAAAATTCTGCGAGCAGGATATTACTGGATGACCATGGAAAAAGATTGTTTCAGTTTTGTCAGAAAATGCCATCAGTGTCAAATACATGGTGACCTAATTCATGCACCACCCTCGGAATTACATCCCATGTCAGCACCTTGGCCGTTTGTTGCTTAGGGAATGGATGTCATTGGGCCAATTGAGCCAAAAGCTTCGAACAGACACAGATTTATTTTGGTTGCCATCGACTATTTCACAAAATGGGTCGAAGCAGTCACTTTCAAAGCTATCACTAAGAAAGCAGTGGTGGACTTCGTGCATTCAAACATTATCTGTCGTTTCGGCATTCCAAAAACCATCATTACTAACAACGCTGCAAATCTGAACAGTCACTTGATGAGGGAGGTATGTGAACAGTTTCAAATCACACACCGTAATTCCACTTCCTTATCGGCCCAAAGCCAATGGTGCCGTCAAAGCAGCCAATAAGAACATCAAGAAAATCCTCAGGAAAATGATCCAAAGTTCTAAACAGTGGCACAAGAAGTTGCCTTTTGCATCGTTGGGATATCGCACGATGATGCGCACATCAATTGGGGCTACGCCTTATCTATTGGTTTATGGCACTGAAGCCGTGATCCCAGCGGAAGTCAAAATTCCTTCCCTTCGGATCATTGTCGAAGCTGAAATTGAGGATGGTGAATGGGTCAAAACTCGATTGGAACAGTTAACTCTGATTGATGAGAAAAGAATGTCCGCAGTTTGCCACGAGCAGTTGTACCAACAAAGAATGGCCAACGCCTATAACAAGAAGGTACAACCTAGGAACTTCAAAGTGGGGCAACTCGTCCTAAGACGTATCCTCCCGCACCATGAAGAAGCGAAAGGAAAGTTCGCCTCGAATTGGAAAGGTCCATACATCATAAGGAAATTGCTACCAAAAGGAGCATTATACTTGGGGGACATCGAAGAAAATGACCCCGAAACGACTGTCAATGCAGATGCAGTCAAAAGGTATTATGTTTTACCGTTTCGTGATATTAACGCTCCCAATCGAAATGACGAAGGATTTCATTCACGCTAACCCAAACACTACCAGTTTTGTAATCCCTTTGAGCTGGTTACTCTTACTTGATTACCCTCTTTGGAACTTCAAGTGTTAAAAACTATGATGAAAAACAAAAGAATAATCAAAACAAAAATCAAAAACAAAAACAAAATGTTTCCCTAAACTACGTTTGACTTGATTCCGAAAGGATACGTAGGCAGCCTCTCCCTGGGTTTTAGTCACACCAAAATAAAAATTCACATTCCCCCAATAGTTTAAGCTGGGGCAAGTGTTTAAAATTCGGAAATGATTCGCCTGAAAAGTTCCAAAGTTGTAATTCAGTACAAATCCCTTTTACCCCAAATCCTATTCAAGTCCTTCCGATTGATCAGCGAAGAAAGGCCATAATTGGAGGATACAGCTATTTGGATTTGATACAAGCAATGAGAGAAATCAAAGTGGGAGAGTCTTATCGGTGAAAACCCACATGGGCACCATAAGGCGACAGTGAGTAGAGAAACTAAAAATGAGAGAGCCTTGTTAGTGAAATCTCGCAAAGAGCACTACAGGGCGATGGAGAGAAGAGAAATGAGAGATGTTAGTTGGTGAAAACCCGAAAAGGGCACTACTAATCTAAAAGAGGATGATTGGTCACTGATCAACATGGTCTGGGGAAAGGTTTCTCAACCTCGAGGTAAAAGTCGTGACAAACTTCTGAGAGTCAGATGGTTTATAAAGATCAGGCATCCAGTCCAAGACTCATGTCATGTTCATTGAAGGCCGCGTACACTCCAGATAAGTCCTTCTTCTCTTTTCCCCCGAAAGGGATATTTCTTGTCAAAATTCATTGTCTCCGCTTTTTTGTTATTTTTTCTTTCAATCCCTTTAAGTCCGATTCTGTTTCTAAAGCAAAGCAAAGAAAGGATGGCAAAACTGATTTACAGGGTTCTCGTTCGACGCGAGCCAACATGCAAAGGGCACCGAGCCTCATCAGGGGCATCTAGTCGATCCCGACTGGCCGCAACGACCGATCCTTTAAACGCAAAACTCTTGAAAGGAGAAAATCAAATTGAAATGCCTATTAAGGCAAGTGAAGTGAAAGGTTGAGTCGAAGTGGCTAACCCTCTCGGAAAAGTTCGAAAAGCCGAAGTGCTTCAAATGCTTTAAAGTTAAAGATGGAGGAAAAATCAGAAATAAAAGGCCGATGAAGGCAAAATAAAGTTGGAAAAGGTTAAATCCCACGCGAATAACCGTTTCGGCAGAATTTGAGGGGCCAAAAATTCCCCCAATACTCTGGAAATCCAAAAGGAAAAGCAAGTAAAAAACCTACAAAGGCAAAATAAAGTCAAACATCGGGTCCTACGTGACCGATCGCCATGGTAAAATATGGAAAGCTAGAGTCCCCGGGATTAGAGATGAAACCCTATCCCCGGAAAGCAAGCAATTGGCCATGATCCTCGTCAAAAGAACTGAGATCAAGCTGTTGAAAATCAAGGCCGAAAAACCAACCACCATTTCAAACTAACAAATTGTTATTTGTTTGAAGGAAACAGGTGTAACTCAAAATAACCTCGCAAAGGCAGGTGTAACCAAAAGAAAAGGCGCAAGATCTAGAAGTAGCTCTGTAGCAACAATTCCAAAAGGGAAGATTTCTCCAAAATTCTTTCCCGCATTCACTCAAAAAAGAAAAGAAAAAAAGAAAGAAAGAAGAAAACGATGTTGAAAACAATCCAAACCTAAAGTGGTATAGGGTCTCCAATCCCTAGCTACACCTTTTTCCAACCTAGGATATACCAGTCCTTAGTTGATGCCAACATAAGGTATACACTCCTTAGTTGATGATTTTTCCAACATAGGGTATACACTCCCTAGTTGATGCCAACATAAGGTATACACTCCTTAGTTGATGATTTTTCCAACATAGAGTATACACTCCCTAGTTGATGCCAACATAAGGTATACACTCCTTAGTTGATGATTTTTCTAACATCGGGTATACATTCCCTAGTTGATGCCAACATAAGGTATACACTCCTTAGTTGATGATTTTTCCAACTTAGGGTATACACTCCCTAGTTGATGATTTTTCCAACATCGGGTATACATTCCCTAGTTGATGCCAACATAAGGTATACACTCCTTAGTTGATGATTTTTCCAACTTAGGGTATACACTCCCTAGTTGATGCCAACATAGGGTATACACTCCCTAGTTGATGATTTTTTCAACATAGGGTATACACTCCCTAGTTGATACCAACATAGGGTATACATTCCCTAGTTGATGCTTTTTCCAACATAGGGTATACACCCCCTAGTTGATGCCGACATAGGGTATACACTCCCTAGTCGATGATTCTTCCAACATAGGGTCCCACTCCCTAGCAGACACCAGCATAACCTGGTGATCTTTTTTTTTTTTTTGACGACAGCGTAAACTGTTCACCGCTTTCAATAATAAAGTAGTGTAGATTTCCTTACAATAACTCACGAAATTTTCCTAGTGAAAACTGGGCAAAAAAATTTAGCTCGGTTGCTTTTTGATTTTGCGCAGATTACATTTTTAGGACATTGGACTCGAGACGACCAAAAGAAGAAGTTTCGATCCAGAATAATTAAAAAAAAAAAAAGAAGAAGGTTGAATCCAAAGTACAGAAACGGGGAAGACATGGACTATTCAGGACGAGATTGAAGTCATCCGTTTGGTGTATCCTGCCTTGATTCGAAGAATGATAAGACAAAACCATCACCTGCATCTAACAAGCATTAAGATCCAGGCCAGAGTCAGCAAAAGTCCAAGACTCAAGACCAAGTCTTAGATAGGAATCTTGTAACTAGCAGCTGATAGGTTTACTTAGTCTTTTGTTTTGTTACTTTGGTGTAATAAGGAGATCATCAGCAGTAACAGCAACAACCGCAGTGAAACCACAGTTACCCGGTAGTCCCAGCTACCAAAACTCCCCAGAACTACACTGACCTAATTCCTTTATAGCCAAGGATATATAGGCAACCTTTGAAGAAGAGTTCGGTCAAACTTTTTCAAAACGCTTCATAATGGAGTATGCGAATGGGTAGAGTCATTCATGACTGCTCGCTTTGTCTTTGCCTGAAAACTCTTCATGTTCTCGAGAAAAGAGGGGCAGTTGTGAGCACGTGATTTTTCACCCACCATATGCTCCTACAAATTCGATACAATAAATTAATTTTACAATTTTTAGTGATTAATAGTGAATTGTTTGCATTTGTATATTCATAATTCATCTTTTAAAATTATTAAAATTGCATCACTATTATCAAAGAATTATGAACTTATTATTTGTAATTAATTGAATTAAAAAAATAGACGAATGATGGTTATTTGATGTAATATAGTTTTAAAAACTAATTACTAAAGTTAATCGTTTTATTCAATAAATCATAGATTTAATTAGGAGTATAAAATTAATTATTTTATCCTTAATTAATATAGGGTTAGATGAAACAGGGTCAAATTAATTATTATGTTTTGGATTTAATTAGGTTTGGGTTTAATTAAATTAATTGGGTTAATTAATTAGAAGAATTAAGTTAGAACTGGGCTGAAATCACCCAAGCCCATTCCCATTTCTACACTACCCAGCCCAACTGACCAAAAATAACCCGGACAGTCCCCTATACTACCCAAACGACCCCGTTTAAGTTAATGGAACGAATCCCAACCGTTGATCAAAATACATCAAATGGCTGGGAACTCCCCAGCCTTAAAATGTAAATATGTCCAAATGTTACCCCCTACCCCATGAACCTGAAGTATAACACCCTACCCTCCCCACCGTCTCCCTTCCTCTCTCTAAAGCCCCTCCTGTCTCTGCCGCTCCCCCGCCCTGCTCCGCCGGTCGGAAATCGCCACCGGCGGCGGAGCTCCACCAAACAACCTCAAATTTTCACCCTATGATCGTCTTGTCCCCCTCAACCATACCCACCGTTAGTTTTCCCAAAAAACTATTCTAAAATAAGCAATTTCAAATCTAAGATTCCCAGAACCCTAATTCTCCCGTGCACACCGACTCAAGGACTTTCAATGGCTCGTACCTGCATAAGTCGATAGCTCTTGATGAGAGCTATCGATTCATGCGGGTTCGAATCATTTCCAACCCCGCCGGAGTCCGGCCAAGGTTCGACGACGTCAAATTTCCGGCCAAATTCGTACAAATGTGTTCTGCACTACTGGTACCCCCTCTTCTTTAGTTCCTTTAATTATTTTAGGGGCACTTAGGTGTAAATTACCTTTTTTGGTGTGATTTAATCATTTAAGCTTTGTAATTTGTCTACTTGTTCCTTTCTTAAAAAATGTTACGAGTTGACTGTGATTAGTATGGTTTTCATTTTCTCTTTTTTTTTTACTAATGTTCAAGACATCTATATGTTTGTGGATTTCTGTCAATAGACGAGCATGAACGATTAGTTGTTTGATCGATAAATTTATGTGTTAAAACACTGCTATTGCATCTTCTTGTAAAAGCGTAACAGCCATATGTGTGATTTGCCCGTATAATGCTTGAAGTTGTGATTTGATTCAGTGTTCTTGACTGTTTGCAATCATGTATAGTCGTTAAGGTTTCCTGTTAAGATCATTAAATTATTAGATGTTTTCTTTACTTGCTAAAATCAGTACTTAGCNACCCCGTTTAAGTTAATGGAACGAATCCCAACCGTTGATCAAAATACATCAAATGGCTGGGAACTCCCCAGCCTTAAAATGTAAATATGTCCAAATGTTACCCCCTACCCCATGAACCTGAAGTATAACACCCTACCCTCCCCACCGTCTCCCTTCCTCTCTCTAAAGCCCCTCCTGTCTCTGCCGCTCCCCCGCCCTGCTCCGCCGGTCGGAAATCGCCACCGGCGGCGGAGCTCCACCAAACAACCTCAAATTTTCACCCTATGATCGTCTTGTCCCCCTCAACCATACCCACCGTTAGTTTTCCCAAAAAACTATTCTAAAATAAGCAATTTCAAATCTAAGATTCCCAGAACCCTAATTCTCCCGTGCACACCGACTCAAGGACTTTCAATGGCTCGTACCTGCATAAGTCGATAGCTCTTGATGAGAGCTATCGATTCATGCGGGTTCGAATCATTTCCAACCCCGCCGGAGTCCGGCCAAGGTTCGACGACGTCAAATTTCTGGCCAAATTCGTACAAATGTGTTCTGCACTACTGGTACCCCCTCTTCTTTAGTTCCTTTAATTATTTTAGGGGCACTTAGGTGTAAATTACCTTTTTTGATGTGATTTAATCGTTTAAGCTTTGTAATTTGTCTACTTGTTCCTTTCTTAAAAATTTTACGAGTTGACTGTGATTAGTATTAGGTTTTCAGTTTCTCTTTTTTTTTACTATTCTTCAAGACATCTATATGTTTGTGTATTTCTGTCAATAGACGAGCATGAACGATTAGTTGTTTGATCCATAAATTTATGTGTTAAAACACTGTTATTGCATCTTCTTGTAAAAGCGTAACAACCATATGTGTGATTTGCCCATATACTGCTTGAAGTTGTGATTTGATTCAGTGTTCTTGACTGTTTGCAATCATGTATAGTTGTTAAGGTTTCCTGTTAAGATCATTAAATTATTAGATGTTTTCTTTACTTGCTAAAATCAGTACTTAGCTTTATTCATGCCTGGCCTTCCAGAATACTTTCACTGGGCAGGTAATTACTAAACTAATTAGGTAATCGTTAATTAGGGAAATAATTATACTCGATTAATTAGATATATCTTTTAAAACTAAGATAACTAAACTAACTCTAAGAACCTAATCAACTAGCCTAATCCTAGTTAGGAATGACTATTAGTTTTAATTAACTAAAGTAAGCTAATCAGGATTAACTAACCCAAGTTAATAGTTAACCCCATTCAAACTTAACCCTAGTTACCTAAGGGTAATTCTAGGGACTTTAAGGGGTATTTTAGGACTTTAGTTGAAGGAATCTTGGGTGTAACAACCCAAGAACCTTCTAGATTTAGCAAATTAGATTTTTAGGGGGTAAAAAAGGTCATTGTAGAGGGCTGGAATCTTCTAGAACGAGGGCAGTTGTCCCAAAGAATAAGGGTGACAACTGCCTTTGTACTATTTTCATCCCATTTGGATAGGGAATATGCCAAGCATACCCTATCCCAAATCCCTTATATATAGATCCACCTTTTACCATTAGAAGCACCCTTTTTTTTTACAATCTCTTAGCTGCTGAAAAAAAGCTGAAAAACACAAAAATCAGAGTTTGCTATTCATAAACAAAAATTTCCAAAAAAAAAAAAAATTAGTAGAAAACAAAGAGAAGTCTGATTTCTCTTTGAACAAAGTTCATCAATACATTGTTTGGTTCTCAGTTTCTATTTCTTCTTCGGGATTCTGATTTTTTGGGAACTTTAAGCATTTACCTTCAAAATTCTGGGTTATCTCCTACTGTGCCTTTTGGTTATTTGGCTTGTTGTTTGCTGTTGCTGGGGATTCTCTTCTTTTTTGCTGTACTATCTATACTTGACCTTTATTTGGTCAAGTTTTGTTATTTTTCTCTTCAAAAAAGGTATGTAACAGCTGACTTTAATGAAATGTTCAAATCTGAATCTTGTTCTCTTTCTTTACTGTGTAAATCCTTCTCCTATAGCTGAATCTTCTTTTCCCCTGTTTTGTATGAAAGAATCTGAAAATTGTGATTGGTTAACATGTTGGTAAATGAATCTGAATAGGTATTGTCTTTAAAATACCTGAATCTTTTGGAATCATTCTGTTTAGTTGTGTTTAAATCTTATTGATTTCAGAATGCATGAGTTTGTGTTGTTAAAATAAGTTAGATCTTTATTTTGTGTTTGCCTCAGTCCATGCTGAAATTATTTGCACTAGGGTAGATGAATTTGACCTTCTAATGGTCAAATTCACCCCATAGTAGTGCACAAACATTAGTTTATTTGCTTAAAATTACCCCTTAAGGGTATAAAATGTGTGGTTGAAAAGGACCTTAAAGTAGGGAATCTTAACCCCTAAATGGTCAGATTCACTCTCTAAAGGTGCCTAGAATAGTCAAAGTCGTGATGTAGACACTTGCTGAAAATTGTTGCATAGCATTAAAGCTGAATGTTAAAGGTCTAATAGGAGGGCATCTCTGGAGTTGAATATGACCTCTTTCATGGTCAGGTTCATTCCAGGAAGAATGCATAAAAGGGGTTCTGCTTTTTAGTACTGTTAGTGTAGCATCATTAGAGTCAAATCTGACCCCTTTAATGGTCAGATTTGCTCTGAAGGGTGTATAACATACCTGTTTATTTGGGATGTTTAGAAATCGCAAAAGGAGGCACTAGTGCATAGTCATAGAGAACCCAAGTTTGGAGCAACCAGTTAGAAGTTTAATTTTCAGTTCTTTTTCGTTTATATTCATAAAAATGCATTTTGTAGAAGTTGTATTTTCATTTCAGAAAGTAGGACAATTATAATTTATTCGGATGTACATTTTCAAAATCGTTGTAATTTAAGACTGGACTGTGTAATGATATTTTTGGAGGTTGGTTTTAGTATAAAATGGGCCAGGTCATTAAAAGTAGCCTGTCCCGGTTTGAAATGGCCTGAACCCTGAGCTATTGGGCCTAAGGGGTACGAATGCCCAAAGCTCTAAGGTTATATTTGCCTTAAGGTTAATACAATAGGATTTGATTGAAATTCAAATGTTCTTAAAACCTAGCATGATTTTGATATACAAAATAAGCTGTCCGAAATTCCAGTATTCATTGGAAAATTCGTTTTTCTTAAAATTTCTGGTAATGTACCTTTAAGTTGCTTATTTCAAACTTGATGAATTCCTAAATATACAAATACAGTTTTCTTAAATGGCATCTTTGTAATTGTTGAATAGATGTCTGATTGTGATTAGAACTATAAATCATTATTTCTGTTCTCTACCCCCTCTTTAAAATTCGTCCACTTAGTGTACTTAGCTAAATTGCATAAATCACCTTTTCTTACAAAAATAACCAAATTAGGATGGCCTAAAGTGATCAAAATCGGGCTAAATTAGGCCATAGCCAATCTCATGACTTGATTTAGGAGTTACTCTACACATAGTGAATCTCAAAAAGCCTTTTAGATAGTGATCACCTCAAACTTAGAAAAAATAAATTAATCATCAAAGTATTCGTTTTACGTAACTTTGAATGAAACTAACTAAACATACCTTTTCTCAATTGTGTATACGTTTACGTAACAAAAATAAAAGACTAAAATGAATACTCGTAGAGACACTTTTAGGAACGGATTTCTTAAAATTATCGAAATTACGTACACGCCCGCGTGACGTGATTTCGGTCTCTTTTTGACAACAAAATAAGAAAATGCGCTTGCAGAACGTTATTTATCTCAAATGAATTCAGTGTCGAGAATTATGTACACGTCCCCGTGATATGAATTTTGGCACATCACAATCTCAACGGGTTTACGCATACGTGACCCGTCTCAGAATAACTCTTTAAATAGAAGTGAATAATAAGAAGCGGTAAAAATGTATATGCACATAGGTATTAAACTCAGTAATTAAATAATTTAGGCTAAGTACTAATCATTAAGTGACCGTGCAAGATTCATGGAATTCGGGAGTGCCTAACACCTTCTCCCGGGTTAACAGAATTCCTTATGCGGTCTTCTAGTTTGCAAACTTTTTAAACGGAGTCAAAATTTCCTCGATTTGGGATATTAAAAATAAATGGTGTCTCGGAACACCGTAAAAAATCCGGATGGCGACTCTGAAAAATTAAATAAATAATCCCAAATTCAATTATGTCACTTAAATTGGAAAAACTCCATTATTACCCTCACCGGTGAAGAAGGAGGTGTGACATCATGCAAGGAGAAGGCAATGCTTATCCTTGTGCAGATGAAGAGGCAGGGCTTAGCCTCATGAAAAATTTGAGACAATGCTTAGTCTCATGCAAGGAGAAGGCAATGCTTAGCCTTATGCAGATGAAGAGGCAGGGCTTAGCCTCATGCAAAATTTGAGACAATGCTTAGTCTCATGCAAGGAGAAGGCAATGCTTAGCCTTATGCAGATAGAGAGGCAGGGCTTAGCCTCATGCAAGATTCTAGACAGTGCTTAGTCTCATGTAGGGGGAAGGTAGTGCTTAGCCTTATGCAATTGAAGAGGAAGGGCTTAGCCTCATGCAAGATTCGAGATAGTGCTTAGTCTCATGCAAGGAGAAGGAAATGCTTAGCCTTATGCAATAAAGAGGTAGGTCTTAGCCTCATGCAAGGTCCGAGACAATGCTTAGCCTCATGTAAGGAGAACGCAATGCTTAGCCTTATGCAATTGAGGAGGCAGGGCTTAGCCTCATGCAAGATTCGAGACAGTGCTTAGTCTCATGCAAGGGGTAGGCAATTCTTAGCCTTATGCAATTGAGGAGGCAGGGCTTAGCCTCATGCAAGATTCGAGACAATGCTTAGTCTCATGCAGGGGGAAGACAATGCTTAGCCTTATGAAATTGAGGAGGCAGGGCTTAGCCTCATACAAGATTCGAGACAGTGCTTAGTCTCATGCAAGGAGAAGGCAATTCTTAGCCTTATGCAATAAAGAGGTAGGGCTTAGCCTCATGCAAGATTCGAGACAGTTCTTAGTCTCATGCAAATAGACGAGTAGTAAGTAAGGGAGAAGTGTTTCTTTGCTGGAGATATATTTGTGTCAGGTGGATTTGTCATTATGAAGACACTTGTGGTGATTCTTTGTTCCTGCATCTAAAGAAAAATCGTGAGTTTTCGGGGGAGGTTGGTTCGTGCCTTTGTCTGCTTGCTTTTCTCCGCTCCACCCTAGGGTCATGTTCAAGTCACCATGGGTAGAATTTGGCTAAAGAATAAAGTTTTTTCGAAAAATATGCGTGCATAGTTATTCAAAACATAGTAATATGCGATTTAAAATCGATTAGATGAACCAGTAACTGTGACATTATTGCGACCTTATTGACATAGAATTTTGAGGGGCCTCTTCAAAATTCTGCCCCAGTTATCTAGACAAACTTCTGGTTGTACCGCGCACAGTGTCGTTGACTGAACCTGCTTTGGAATTTTGAGGGTCCTCCTCAAAATTTTGCCCCAGTTTCTGATTGTAGGGAAAATGGAAATTTATTGAATTGTGACCGAACCCACAAAGCTACCTATGTATCCCCTCTTAAACGGGAATCATGTCAAGCGTAGTTCAGTTACATCATATGAAGAAATGCAAATAGTTTACACATAATATCTTTTGACTACATCTGAACTGATAGGCTTTGGCCAAATCTCTCTGTCCATTGATGTGAGTATGAGTGCTCCTCATGTTAGTAGCCTGTGAACTATATAAGGGCCTTGCCAGTTGGATGAGAATTTCCTTTTCGCTTCATCTTGGTGTGGAAAGATTCGTTGCAACACCAGTTGTCCCGGTGTGAACTACCTAGGTTTGACCCTTTTTATTGAAAAATCTGGACTATCTGTTCTGATAAAGCTGACCATGACACACTGCATTTATTCTTTTTCCGTCAATGAGAGTTCATTGATCATAGCATCTCCTTATCCATTCTGCATCACTGAGTTCAGCTTCTTATATGATCCTTAGAGATGGAATTTCTACCTCGGCGGGGATGACGACTTCGGTACCGTAGACCAATAGGTAAGGAGTTTCCCCAGTTGATGTGCGGACTATAGTGCGGTATCCTAATAAGGCGAATGCTAATTTCTCGTGCCATTGATTGTGATTATCTACCAGCTTCCTTAGTATCTTCTTGATGTTCTGTATGTAGAAGACGTTGGGTGCATTCTCTGTATTAAACCTGAATGATCCATGAAGTCTGATGCCATGCTTACCCAACTAACCCACTTCTTGGGATTTTGACTGATGTACCAAGATAAGGCGCTTCCAGTGAGACTTATCATGAACAGCTTCATGTGAATCCTTTCATCTTTCCCTACTCCTACTAGCTTGTCATAGTATGTTCTTAGATGCACCTTCGGGTCACCCTTGCCGTCAAACATCTCAAACTTATGAGGTTTGTAACCCTCTGGAAGTTCTACGTCTGGCTGAATACACAGATCTTCATAATTCAAACCTTCAATACCTTTACCTGCTTCAACACCCTGGACTCGGCTTGTGAGATTCTTAAGTTCTTCTGCCATATTCTTGATGAGCATGTCATTCTCGGCGCATTCTGGTGTGTATGAGGTTGGTTGATGGAGTGAGGTAAGGTTTCTATGTATATAGGGTTATTTTGGTGGATACCGGGGCTTTGAGTGTAATGGTGATCATTGATTGAATTTGTGGATCGGGAATGGGTTGCGGTGTATTTTGAGGAGTATGGTAGGTAGTGGTTTGCGGGTACTGATTCGGGAGATGTTGGTGTTGAGGAGGAGTTGGTACTGGTAGAGGAATAGGATTATTGGGAGGTGTTACATATTGATGAGGTGCGGGAGGATTCTGTGGACGTTGGTTCGGTGTATTTTGAGGGGGTATTGGGTTCTGGGTGTTTTGCTGGTTAATATTCGGGACGTTTAAGGTGAGGGAGAGGTTTTCCAAGTTGCGAATCTGCTCAAGTTCCCCTTGCAGTTCCAGTATTTTTTGCTCCAATCGTAGAACCAAATCGTTCTGTGCCGGAGTACTCCGACCATCTGAAGTTTCAACATTTTCCGCATGCGCAACATTGTATTTCTTGGTACCACTCATATCATCCATCTTAGCATTTCCCTTACTTTTAGGATCACTTGGAGGAGGAGGAGGTGGAGGGCCTCTAGATCTGGTATGGTATGCTGATGATGCCAGTATGCACGAACCAACCTTAGGGGATGAGAATAACCAAAATAAAGGAAAAAAAAACAAAAAGGTAAACAAGTCAGTAGGGATTTTGAAGAAATATTTGCAGTATTTAAACATGTATTACGGAATTATAAATTCGCGTCCTAATTTGGGGACTTCGTTGTGACCGAGGTAGGCCTAGAGACACGTAGATTTTGGAGAAATTTATTGCCGATAGTTTCCTCATTTCATTAATGTAATAAATAAGTCAAACTTCTAAAACGACAATAAATAAAGAAGTTGCTAATGGCATTTGCCTTGTTATATTCAAATTCTAAACGACTATAGAAAGCAAGTAAATAATAACACTAATTTACCTGGTCCCAGAAGGATCTTCTCCAAACTTGGCTTTCTTTGTCCCATCAATCAGATTTCCCAAGTCGTGCATGTCCAACAGTAGATACGCCCTTGCTAGGTGCCCTCTTTCGTTGCCCTCTACATTCTGACAACCTACGACCCTTTTCCTCATCGTCCCTTCCTGTTCCATTATACCCTGCTCTAAATATTCCAACCTTTTCGTTGACTTTGTAGAAATTTACTTCCACTCATTAATTGATTCCATGTCTACCTTGTGCCATTCCAAATGTCTGGCCTCGGACTCAAGGATTCTTTTGCGCAACCTCTTGTATTTCACGTGTGCTTCAGCAGCTTCATCTATGACCCTATTTCCTCGATCGACCCCTGGCTCGACTATTCCTTCTATGTAATCATCCAGCCATGATAGGTAGAAGTACGCATGACCGACGTGGTATCAATATGGCTCAATGGTATACTTTTCCACAATAACCTTCAAATGCCACATGTGTTGGGCCTCACATTTGTATGGAATGGCATCATCTTGGAAATCCGCTTTGTAATGACTCATTTTGTAGACTCGCGGTATGAATTGTTTTCTCCCAGCTTATCTCATGACCCTGATAGGAACATAGGGATATACGTCCCTCAACCCAATCAACACCCAATGCGGAACATCACTGGATCTGATGATGAACTCGCTAGTAAGGAACCACTCGAACATCCAATGGACCTTGTCCTCGGTCAGATTGTTGAAAAAGTGTACCCAATATACAACGTTCTTCAATTGTGCAAACCTATCTGGGATGAAAGTCATTCTTTTCGGATGATGGAAAGCTATATAGTCATTCCATGGTCTCTTGATGGTGCTGTCCTTTTTGAAGATGCTCCAACAACCATATCTGCAGCAACAAATTGCAACCCTCAAAATGTCTGAACCCCTTCTCGCAACGGTCCAAAGCTCGGTATATTTATGCTACAATCATTGGGACAATACTGTAGGTCTGTCCCTCAATCCCTTCCATTAGAGTTTTGGTTACCATAGACAACCTAGTGTGAATCCTGTCTCCTTGGATTGGAAACACTATCATACCCAAAAAACAAACGATGAACGCAAAAACTCGACGTGAGTCCAAGCCAGGGAAGTGATGGAGAATTCATCATGAAAAATACGGTAGGATCTGCTGTGTCCAAATCATTCTTAGAGGAAGTCGAAAGGTATGTAGGACTTCTTCAAGTAGACTAAATCATCATTCTTTCTCAGACCCATTATTTTCAGAAACCCCATAGGAGTGCGATTTTATGGTACCAACAAACCAGAACTATCCTAGGGTAACCCAGCGAAACCTCCTATTTCTTCCAGAAGGGGAGTCATCTCCACATTGCCAAAACGAAAGATGGCCCTTTCTTCGTCCCAGAACATGGTAGAAGCCTCGATTAGCATGTTGTTCGGCTGGATGTCTAACGCGGAGGGTAAATTTCCGAGAACCCTCTTTACATGATCTTTGTTTCTTGGCAAAAGATTTTTCCACCAATCTAGCAATAAAGGTGGTATACTTCGGACCATATCGAACCTGGGGACTTCGTGCTTCATTTCTGCAAAATAAACAAGGTTAGACCCTTTCCCCCTCCCTGTTTGACTACTTACACATTAATGATTAGCATATCGGCACGTTTTCTCCAAATAATGCACATATCAGGATTGTGCCCATTGGGATTATAGAAATCCCTATGGGCTTTGGACAAGGCTTTTCCTTAGAGGGTTATTATGCGGACAACATACTAACCCCTGCTAGGTTTAAGCATGATGCATGTATAATTATTATTAGAGTAAGGTTTTTCTATAGAAAGTCTAGACTGGTACCCTCAAGCGGACAACTTGAGAGGGAAAGGCACAGAACCGTCGACTGCATCGCTGATCGACTAGTTTTACCGTAAATAAGCCTTTCCAAATTTAAAAGGGTAATGTAGGAAGAGCGCATGCACTCATCAAGCACCGCTAAGGTAATGTCGAGCATGTATTTACGCAAAAAGAAAATAACATGTTGTCAAGTATTTTGCAGGATAATGCGATAAATGCAGTATTTAATAAATGTAAAGACAAGAAAAGAAGAAAAACAAGGAAAGAGTTAGTTCGTATAATGGAAAAATTATAATAAAGCGGTAAAAGGGGTAGGGATGACAAAATTTAAAGAGTGAATTTAGGGATCGTAATTGAGAAAATAATGGAGGAAACACATATTATAACCAGATTAAACGACAGATTGCAAGTAAGTTCATATAAAAGAAAATGGGAAAAGGGTGTGCATGTAGTAATAACAAGGGTAAATGGGGCGGGATGTTCAGACATTAGCAAAGTAATAAAGACACGCCTATCAAGAAAGACTAATTCACATAGACCAAGTTCGTTATGGTAAGAGCCTAAAATAATATCCCCAGCAGAGTCGCCATGCTGTCGCGCCCCCTTTTTCTCGCGAAATCGGGTTTCGACATTGACAACTACTTTTAAGAAGAGAAGGAATTGGTTATTGAGAGAGTCGACACCTAACAGATTAAGGTGCGTTCGGGCACCTATTGCAAATGACTCAGGTTTTACTAGTTGCGTCACCAAAGATCGGGTAAGGGCTCAAATTACCTCGAGGAGAAGGTGTTAGGCACTCCTCGAGGTCCACAACGGTGGGTCCCGGCCGAACTTAACTTATGTGAATGAGTCTAATAAAGAAGCGAGAGAACTATTTAATAGGGGTGGGTGGGTTCTAAGTTTTTTAGCCTATAGGATTACCCCGTTCAACATAAATAATACTTCGTAACTCCCCTAAGACGGGGGTGTTACTCATATTATTCAGCGGGCACAAACTATCATCTCCTGCTACCCGATTACTATCTTTAAGTTATATTACCTAAAGCGCTCTAATAAATTCTAACTCGTGTCCTATGCGTGCACTACCCATCCTTTACCTATGATCCTGGAGGCATTGGGACCTCTATTTTGGATGGTTCTAGACTCAACTCAGGTTGCTCAAAATTATAAAACTAAGCGACATACAAAACAGATTGGACTTTCATACAAAAGTAGATGAAGGCTCAATTTATCCTCCACACGTAAGGCAGCAAATGCACGCAAACATATTGGTGTATTGACAATTTAACAGTTAAGGCTATTAAATCCTATAGACATGATTTCTATATGATTCTAGATTTAAAACATGCTGACAATTTATGATAAGTAATTCCTAGGTGATTCTATAATTGACTATCGATTTCAGTTTAAAGCGTTTGAACCTATACGCAGGTTATCTATGTGACTTATTTGGCAGTTGACAACAGAAGTACTCAGAATTATTTAGTTACTCCTATAGGCATGCTTTCTAGTGGTATTTAGCAAGACATTATGCAAATTTCAGTTTTAGTATTGGCACAATGACAGTTATCCCTATGAGCATGTGTTCTACTTTTGAAACTGCCATTATAGACATGCATGTTAGCTAGGCAAGTGTGATAATTAATTAAAACCTATAGCCATGATTTCTATAGAAACAGATACAAATATGCTGTAAGTTGAGCTTGATTATTGTATTTCCTATAGGTATGGTATCTAATCATGCGAAGCAAAGTAGACAGTATATCCACATAATTTATTTGGGCCAGAATGAAATCCCTATAAGAAGGTTATCTAACATGCGATGGCAAACATAAACATTTAGACAAGTTTTCAGCATACAATTTCTGGGCGTAAAGTAAAACCTATGGGCATGTTATCTAACATAATAATAGCAGAAAACCTAAAGGCATGTTATCTACCCACAGAATATCAAATAAACCCATTTCCTAATTTTATTATCACCCCCAATTGTTATTACAAATAATTATTACAGACCAGAATCAACTGAATAAATACAAAATGTGTAAACTATAGGAAGCCTTCAGGAGGCCTAAAACAACATTTGGATTAGGACCTTCAATTCACAACTTCTCTAAAAATCCAGTGTTCATAGAACCACAAAGTGATTGACTCACTTCTACTTTAAAGCAGAAGCATACCAAGCTTAGTTCTCTAGTGTGTCAGAGTTCCCAAGGGCTTCCTGAACCCTGAGCAGTGCTCACACCAAGAATGCCAAGGACAATACTCAAATTATTTCAGCAAAGATTTTTGGGATTCAAAAGAGTGCAGGGCAGGATTGGGAGTCAGGATTATAGGTAAAGTCACATATAGAAACAGAGACAAACACTTTGAAACTAATAAGTTTGAAACGAACAAATTTGAAACTTTAACAGGAGACCAATTTCTAAACATGCTTCACAAAGGCAGTAAAGAATTTAGATCAACATAAGTGACAAAAACGATATTCACTGATCAGTAATGAGTCAAGCAACACATTAGGTATCAGTAAGAACTAATTTCATGGTGAGCACATAATCAGTGTAATAGCATGCTAACAGATTTGACAACAAACTAAGGGATACATGATGAACTAGTTTTAGAGAAAGATATTAAACACACTTAAAGATAGCCTTAAGTACATATAATTAAACAAGTTTTATCAATTAGTCTACATGTCTAAAATACATAGATCATAAGTCTAATAAAAGTAGAATATTGAAAAATTGAAAGGGTATAGAAGTTTCAATGACTTACTAGTTCAGATGAAACGGAAAAAAGCTAAGTAATGTAGCAATGATCATCAACAACAACAAACAACAAGAAGATTTCTGGCCTTGGCTTCCAACCGGCCAGGAATCACAGCAGAATAGAATAATAGTATACAATATAGAGTTTTAGTAGTGAGAGTAGTCTCGAGTTCTAAGTCTTGTTCTAAAGGGAAACAAGGGAGGGGTTTAAATAAAATTAGTCTAGAGTCCACAAATAAGGTAATAATCAATCAGGGAAAACTAACAATTAATTAAGGAAGTAAAACTCAGAACATATTTAAGGTAAGCCAGAAATAATAGTTCATGGTAATCATAGAATCAAACAGATTTGGGAAATCAAAGACCCCTAGGTTTAGGGTAACAATTAACGGCAAGAGTCATAACTAGATAGACAGAATCAATGAAAGGGAAAAAAATGAAATAAAGAATCGAAAACCCTAATTTTTAGGGACGTAAATTAGTCAGCAATAATCAAAGGAAAATCACGATAGAATACACATAGACAGATATACGAAAACATTTAATGAAAAATATTAATAGAAATAAGAACCATAATAGATCTGAGCCCTAATTTTTTAGGGTAAGTAAATTAGTCAGAAATAATCAAAGAAAATCACAAAAAAATGCACATAGATAGATATACGGAAACATTAATGAATTTTTTTTTAACAAAAATAAGAAAAAACTATAACAGATCTTGAAAAGATCCGAACCCTAACTTTAGGGTAAATGAAGAATCGAGAAATCTCAGAGATTCGTACCCTAAAGAGATGAAGAATGAACATAGATGAAAAATGAGTAAAGGTTCAAACCAGATTTGGTCCGGAATGAGGGAAATCAGCTTGCCATGTTAGGCAAGTAATTATGTTATGCCATAAACGATAGCCAATAGCGAGAAAGGATCAATAAGGTCAGAAAATCATCAATGGATTCCATATCTGGTTGAAATCGCAAGGGACGAGGGATGATGGCCCTAGGGTTTCAGAAGAGAGAATAGGAGAGTTTGAGGGCGACAATTTT
The DNA here is from genome assembly GCA_005239525.1 of Nicotiana knightiana. Lineage (NCBI taxonomy): Eukaryota > Viridiplantae > Streptophyta > Magnoliopsida > Solanales > Solanaceae > Nicotiana > Nicotiana knightiana. The sequence continues at coordinate 95,480 of ML390531.1, read as the reverse complement.
AGAGGAATGAGGGGTTAGGGTTAGGCTAGGTTTTAATTAAAGGGGGAGGTGAATGGGGGCCGTTGATCTTCCAGGATTGAAAGAAGGGTTTTGGGTCGAGTATAAAATGGGTACCAGTTGGGTATTGGGTTAGGGGTTATTTGGTTTGGGCTGGGCGGACTGGGCTAGGTCTTGGGTAATTAGGCTGGGGTTGGTCCGAAAAGAATGTTTAAAATGGGTTGTTATTTAAATACCCAATTTAATTAATAAATAATTTATAAAAAATGATAAATAAAATAATAAAAATATCATTTATGCATAAAACAAGTAAAAATAGTTATTTAATGCTATAAAAGTATAAAAGGATTATTTTGGCATAATTAAAGTAATTATAAGTACATATAGGCTATTATTACAAAATATGCAAATTTGGCCTAAAAATGCAAATGCAATTAATATGTTAAAATTATTTAAAACAAATTATGGGTATAAATGATGAAATTAGATGATAAAATCATCATAAAATAATCTTATGATGCACTTGATGAGTATTTATATAATAAAATGTAAGAATAAATTGATTTGAAACCTTTTTAAAATTATAGGAAAAATTATGAAAAATGCTTGTATATGTCTATAAATCAAGTGATGATGCATATGTACTATTTTGAAAGTATATATGCATACTGTGAAATTATGAGGGAAAATTGGGTATCAACAATCGACATTCGGGTATTTCTTAGGTATGAGCATTCTGGCTCGGTAGGTATTTCCTTATAGATTGTTATGTGTGGATCGGGTGGCACGCCGCCATGAGTACATTTGTTGGATCAGGTGGCACGCCTCCACGGGTATGTTGTTAGGATCGGGTGGCACGCTGCCACGGGTATCATGGTTGGATCGGGTTGCACACCTCAACGGTATCATGTGTGGATCAGGTTGCAAGCTGCAACAGTGTGATGTTGAGTACAGTTCCCCATATCTATTCTTGTGTGTTTGTTTCTCATTTTTTGAGGAAGGTTCATAACATCTTTTTGGTTGTTTAATTAGTTACGTGGGTTGAGTAGTTATTTCCAAAGTTCGTTTTCCTTATGTATCATATTCAAGTTTGTAGCTTGTTGGCACATTGTGGCATCATATGAGACTTTTGATAGTGTCTGAGATAGCTTATTTCCTGGGCGGCTGGTACTGGATGAGACGAGGTTATTGGACTTGGGATCAGTGCGATCGGAGTTAGGAAGGGTATATTAAAGAGCAAATATTATTATTCAGTTTAGAATGAAGTAATAGTTCTTTTTAGGAGGAGAGACTCCATGATTGGTGATTCGACAGGTGGTTATGAGCTTCTACATATCTCTTCTGTCGTGGCAATATTGCGAGAGTTGGAACAGGGCTTATATATATGTTATGAGTTATACTACGGGCTTCAGGTCATTGAAAATTTTAGCTGTTGTGCTTGAGCGAGATTGCCTTGGACAAATGATTTATGTGGTGCATGGTGTGATTTAAGAGGAGGAGCATGGTCACATTGGGTTCAGTGTGTGGTGATTGATACGGTGTTCTGTTAGAATATGGTACCGTGGAGAATTCTGGATGTTAGAATTTGGTTTTAAAGCTTGTTAGCTAAGGTAGCAGGAAGGATCTTCAGTCTGGCTCGAGATAATGTAATCAACTGGGTTGGTGGCACGGGTCGGTGCACAAGGTGTTAAACAGCTATTTGGAAAAACTCCGGAACAATTCTTAGCACGTTCGAGGACGAACATATGTTTAAGTGGGAGAGAATGTAATGACCCGACCGGTCGTTTTGAGCTCTAGCGCATCGTTCGGCAGTTTGAGGCCCTAAGTAGCTTCACTTAATGTATTATGACTTGTACGTATGACCGGAATTGGATTTCAGGAAGTTCAAAGTTGATTTGGAAAGAAATATCTAATTTCGGAAGCTTTAAGTTGGAAGAATTGACTAAGGTTTCACTTTTGAGTAAATGACCACGAAATCAAGGTTTAAAGCTTCCAATATGTTTGTATGATGATTATGAAATTGGGCGTATGCCCGGACCGGGTTTTGGATGACTCGGGAGTGTTACAACGCTTATTGTGGAAAGTTGGCATTTTGGAAGAATTTCATGAATTTGGGTTGAAGTGTATTTTAATGTTATCGATGTTCGTTTGGGATTCCGAGCCTGAGATAGCTCCTTATGGTGATTCTGGTCTTAGGAGCGTGTCAAGATGTGGATTTGGAGGTCCATAGGTCATTTCGGGGTCATTTGACGAAAGTTGAAAGTTGAAGGTTCTTGGAAGTTTGACCGGGAATGGACTTTTTGATATTGGGGTCAGATTCCGATTCTGGAAGTGGGAGTAGTTTCTTAATGTCAATTATGACTTGTGTGAAAAATTTGAGGTTAATCGGAATTGATTTGATAGGTTTCAACATCGAATGTAGAAGTTGAAATTTCTTAGTTTCATTAGGCTTGAATTAGGGTGTGATTCATATTTTTAGCGTTGTTTGATGTGATTTGAGGCCTCGACTAAGTCTGTGATATGTTCTGAGACTTGTTGGTATGTTCAGACAGGGTCCCAAGAGGCTCTGGTGAGTTTCAGTGTAGTTTGTGTAATGACCCGACCGGTCGTTTTAATCTGTAGCGCTTCGTTTAGCGGTTTGAGCCCATGATCAGCTTCATTTCAGGAATTATGACTCGTAGGCATGGTCGGAGTTGAGTTTCGGGACGTTCGAAATCAAATTGGAAAGAAAATTCTCATTTCGGAAGCCTTAAGTTGGAAGAATTGACTAAGATTAGAATTTTGAGTAAACGACCTTCGAAAAAGGATTTAAAGGTTCCAGCAGGTTCGTATGATGATTTCGGACTTGGGCGTATGTTCGGATCGGGGGTTGGATAACCCGGGAGCGTTTCGGCGCATATTATGCAAGATAGCATTTTAGAAGAATTTTCATAAATCTGGATTTAAAGGCATTTCAGTGTTATAGAGGTCCGTTTGGGATTCTGAGCATGGGAATAGCTCCGTATGGTAATTCTGGAATTGGGAGCGCGATCGGAAGTGAATTCGGATGTCCGTAGGTCATTTTGAAGTCATTTGGCTAAAGATAAAAATTTGAAGGTTTTTGAGAAGTTTGACCGAGAGTTTGACTTTTTAATATCGGGGTCGGATTCTAATTCCGAAAGTTGGAGCAGGTCCGTAATGTCGAATATGACTTGTGTGCAAAATTTGGGGTTAATCGGACGTGATTTGATAGGTTTCGTCATCGGATGTTGAAGTTTGAAATTTCAAAGTTCATAAAGCTTGAATTGGAGTGCGATTCATGATTTCGACATTGTTTGATGTGATTTGAGGCCTCGAGCGAGTTCGTATCATGTTTTGGGACATGTTGGTATAATTGGTTAAGGTCCAGAGGCCCTCTGGTGGATTTCGGAAGGTTAACGAAATGGATTTCGGGCCAAAATAGCTGCTGAAATTTCTGCTGCAAATCTGTTTTGGACAACGACTAATGCATCAAAGAGCAAACTTTGGAAGCGTATATATCAAAATCTATTCGGAAACTGAAAATTTTCAAAACAGAAAAGTTGTAGCCCTTGCATTCTAGTTTCCAGAAAGTTAAACCATTCATGATTTGGGCATTTGATCAAAAAGTTATGATCGATTGAAGATGGCTGGTGAAGCAGTTTCGACAGAATTTTCTGATGCATGCATCCGACTTTGGAAGCTTATATCTCTGAATATATAAAGAGTTATGTGATGTACAGCCTACCAATGAAAGATCTTCGAGTCTAGATTCTAAATCTTCAAACCATTTTTCATTTGGATATTTCTACAAGGAGCTCTGGGCATTTTAACAGAAGGTGTACAACAAGGGAAAATTGTAATAGAATGTAAAACCTGCACAGCGCAAGGTATAACTCGATGAAGCCTGGGCAGATTATTTTAAACACGAGTTTTGGCCCATTTCTTTCATTTCTTTCATTTGGTTTTGATGATTTTGGAGAGCTCAAGGAGGGATTTTCACCAAGCAACATAGGTAAGTGATTTCTTCCTATTTTTGAGTTAAATATGTGATCTTACATGAATTTGAACATGGAAATTAGTAGGGAAATGGGATTTCTGGAAGAAAACCTAGAAATTTTATGTTGGATTTCTACCACAAAATTGAGCATGGAATTTAGAGTAAATTATATATTTGAGTTAGTAAGACTATGGGTAAGGTATATCTTCGAGAAATTTCGGAATCCGGGCACGTGGGCCCGAGGTCATTTTGGTCAATTCACTGAGCGGAGTTGGGAAATTATATAATTTGAATTGTTGCAAATATAGAGTATATTGTCATTGGTTTGTCGTTATTTGGATAGTTTTGGGGTGTTGTGCGTCCAATGGATTCGTCGGAAGGGCTTGGGAGCCGGTTATGGAATTTCGGAGCGAGGTAAGTCTCCTTTCTAACTTTGTGAGAGGGAATTGTACCCATAGGTGAACTAAATGAATACATGCTATTATTTGCGGGAGGGGGAGGGGNCGAAATTGGCAAGTAAATCTACAGAAAGGTTTTAAATACTATTCTCATGTTTATTAAAAGGAGAATTTTATCACTTCATGGAACAACTAATTTTCCTGATAAAAATGTGGTTTATTGGTGTGAATATGTGTAACTTTGGGTGCCTGAGTCGCATGTATGATTCGCAAGCAAGATGACCCCGTATTTATGTATATTTATACGGGGACCCGAGTCGCAGGTATGATTCGCGATCAGGGCAGATAGATGCATCTATGGTTCGGGCCGTTCGATCCTCGACATTTTCTTGCGCATGATAATTGTTGCGTATTTCCTGTAATTATTACTGTTTATTGGCCTAAGAAATTGTAAAATTGCCAACTGAAATGACGAAGATTTAATGTTTTAAATGTGAAAGAAGTTGATATTTCTTATCCCTGATTATTATTAAATTTTCCTATAATACTCATGCTTAGCATCTCACTTGATTATACTAAACTGACTTATAGCAAGTGTCAAATTCGACCTCTCGTCACTACCTCTCTGAGGTTAGGCAGGATACTTACTGAGTACATGTTATTTTCGTACTTATGCTACACTTGCTGTGCATTTTGTTGCACGGGTACTTTCAAAGAAATATGGCTGATTTGGAGACTTAGACGAGCTGCATCACTCGGAGACGACCCGCAGTCGGCATATTTTTCCTTTATGTATTGTATTTTCATTTTCATTCCTTGTCAAATTTGTATTTCGGACAAACTTTGTAGAATTTGTAAATTTCTTAGTAATTGCTCATGTACTTGTGTCACCGAGTTCTGGGATGGGTTCGGGATTTATATTTTATTAAAAAAAAATGGAATATTAAACTGCCGTATTTACTTAGCGGATTTTATTCAATTATTATGTAATAAAGTGAAAGGTAATAATTTCAAAAATGCTAAAACAGGAAATTTAACTTAACTATTTAATGATTGGCTTGCTTGACAATGATGTCCGGTGCCATCATGACCTTATGAATTTTGGGTCATGACAACATGGTATCAGAGCACTAGGTTCCCTTAGGTTTCACGAGTCATGAGCAAGTGTAGTAGAGTCTTACGGATCGGTACGGAGACGTCTGTACTTATCTTCAAGAGGCTACAGGGATGTTAGGTGTACTTCCCTTCTTGATTCCTCATCGTGCGATTCGATTCCTTTGAGGCTTATGCCTATGTTCTTCCTACTCAATCTTATACGTTGCGAAGAGCTTGCTATGAAACGTGGATTTGAGGAATTGAAATGGTGCTACGGATATGGCGCGAGATGTTTTCCATGTGTAGTTGGTTGAGGCTGTTGTTGTTTCCCTGCAGAAGAATATTATGTTGTTTCGGCTCGGTTGCTGTGTTTCTGAGAATTTTGAGGCTATGCTCAGATTTTTATGATGCTTACGATTGGTTATCGTGCGGTGTTGATATGATGGTAGAATGCTTGCCCGTAGGTTGGGGGTGATGAATGGATGGAAGGGAGGTCTTCTCATAGTGTAATTTCGAGATTTCAGTATTTTAGTTCCGGCGGAAGAAGGGCAAATGGGCTATGAATGTTCAAGTCTGGGGGGGATAAAGTAATAAGATTTGGTGTTATCAAGCGAGGTGGAGTTTTCATCTGTGAGGTGGTATCGCTGTTTTGATCGAATAGAGTGTGTTAAGTTCGCTGGTGTTATAGTTCTTCGGTTGCATTGGGTAAGAGTGTTGTGAAATAGTATTGAAGAAGTGATTGTCAAATATAGTGGTGTGTGGTGGTTCAGAATTGAATAGTTATTTCTAATGAAGGCAACTCGAGAAGGATGATCTTTGGGGAGTTTGAAGTCGTGGTGATTGATGCGTGGCTAGAATTCATAGTTTAACGCATTATTTGCCTTACATCTTATGTGCGTTAATGATAAAAATACACTTTGTATGTGCATAATGGAGTCTATTTCATGTGTAGGTGAATTGGAGATGGAAGCCGAGCTAAATGGATGCATAAACGTCAAAAATACGCTCAAGAGTCAAAAAGGAGTGAACCCGGCTATAGCTGGGCGTTTGGGCTGTAAAGCCTGGTAGGACCAGGCGTTTGGGCCATAAAGTCAGGCTTGTCCAGGCGTTAGCCAGGCGTTTGGCCTGTAACGCCTCATCCCTCGTCTGACCCAGTCT
>ML390531.1:17587-87741 GCA_005239525.1 Nicotiana knightiana | reverse complement strand
TCAATAGTGGTCCTAGTGAATTCAAAAGTTAAGAATGCGGCGTTTAAGGGTTTCAGGCAGAAGTATGATTAAGAGACGAGCTTTTGCAGTATAATTTCTGGGAAAAGAAAAGGTGGTTGAAATGGTACATGTACGGCAGTGATCAGTTTCGTCAGTGTAACTAAAGCATGCATGTGGTTTGTGCAGGTGTGTGTAGGGCTTGTCGGTCGTCATAATAGATTTCATTTGGGAGGATTCGAGTACTATGGCCTGTCAGTTGTAGGCGGATCCCGGAAGGTTTATGGTGGTTCAGACCACAACTTAAGGATTTGCATGTTGGGTGATTGTGAGAATTCACTTGAGTGTTGTTATCGTTCTCTTGAATTAAGGTAAGTAAGAGGTTTCTATATGATGAGGTGTTTCCCCTATTAGTGGTTCAGGAGTTATGATGGAACTCTCTCGCAATCTCATATTGGCATGTTAGGTGCAGTAAATGGTGTGTAACTGGGAGTAAGAATCGAGATTGCAGTTCGGTGTTAACTAGGACGTCATGAGCTCGGATGAGCAAGAAAAAGTGACTTGAATGTTTAGAGTAAGCTGGTGTTGTCTTCAGTGTCATCAGAGATCAATGTTTGGTGAAAGAGGCTTTGTATCCTGGTTATGGGTCCTTGAATTGTTTTACAGTGTTAGTGTAGTCGGTGGTATGGATGTGCAAACTTGTTACCTTGTGTGGAAGGTCATGGGAGCGTGACCACGGGAAGATTGTATAAGCGTGACATGTAGTCACCTGATTGATTGAAGATTTAGACCAAGTATAAGGAAGTGCAATCTTGCTTACTTGAGAATTTATGCTTGGAAGGCGTTCAATTCAGTTGGTTGTGGATTGTGGGGTATTTGTCCCGGCTGTGATGGTTGTTCTTGCGTGTTATGAGAGGAGTGGTTATTATAGAACCAGGTCAAGCTATTAGCCTAGTTCAGTGTGAGCGGAATTGGCTTGAAGTGCGCAAATGGATTAAACAGGGCTATGGGCTTCATGTGAGTCAGATGTGTTCATTTCAGTATAGTGCTCATCAAGGAGGGGTATTAGAATATCAGGTGTGGTTCCATCTTCGTCAAATTCATGTAATATTATGATTTTGTCGTGTAAGTTGTGAAACGGCTTGATAAATTCCTATGTGCTAAGTTTCTGCGTAGTAATGATGTTATGTGAGCAGGCGAGCTCTTGAAATTCAGAGTATATATATCGCACCTCATTTGTCCTCGAGTTTTCGTAGCGTATGGCTCTATCAGTCTCCCCAGGATGGTATTATGCACTTAGCGTGCTTGTGATTGATATTCAGTATTTTGTGATAGTGAGCAAGTCTGCTCCGTGTATATCTCCTTATGTGAATTTTATGATGGGGTCAGGTGGCACGCCGCCATGGGTATGTTATTTGGATCGGGTTGCACGCTGCAACAGTGTGATGTTGAGTGAGGTTCCTATATTTATTTTTTTTCTTGTGTTTTGCTTCCTATTTCCTAAGGAAATCCATGTTAGTTGCGTGAGTTGAGCAGTCCCTTCCTGTGTCATTTCCTTATGTATCATGTTCGAATTGTGGCCTATTGGCGCCTTGTGGCATAGTGTGAGATTGTTGGTCATGTCTGGGGTGATTGGTTGTCTGAGCAGCTCATACTGGGTGAGACGAGATTATTGCATTAGGCATCAGTGCGATAAGATTATGTGAAATACATTAAAGGATGTTACCCTTATTGGTTTGTAATGAGATGATGGTCTTAGTCAAGAGGAAAGATCAATGTTTGGTTAACTCTGTAATTGGTTAGAAATTTCTACACATCTCCTCCGTTGTGGTGGTATCGCCAGCATTACAGCAGGTGTATATATATATATCATAAGGTGCATTGGGAGCATTGGGTTCATGAAATTTTAGCTATTAAGGTTCAAGGAGTGTCATTGTGGTTAGATGATGAATTATGCGGTGCATGATGCTAAATCAGCAAGGGTACGCAGTCGTGTTCTGGTACCTCGTGTGGTAATTGATATGGTGTTCATATATTGGAAACAGGCCTGGCAGAGAATTTTAGGCGTTGGAACTGGGTTCTGGGCTTATTGTATGGATAAAGGAGGATATCTTCAGATCTGATCAAGCTTATGTGCTCAACTGGGTTGTGGCAGCACGGGCAGGTGCACGAGGTGTTAAGCAGTGATTTCAGATAACTCCAGAGCAGTTCTTAGCACGTTAGAGGATGAACGTATGCTTAAGTGGGAGAGAATGTAACGACCCGACTAGTCGTTTTGATTTCTAGCGATTCGTTCAGTGGTTTGAGTCCATGAGCAACTTCATTCAGGAATTATGACTCGTAGGCGTGGTGGGAGTTGAATTTCGGGAAGTTCGGAGTCAAATTGGAAAGAAAATTCTCATTTCGGAAGCCTTAAGTTGGAAGAATTGACTAAGATTAGAATTTTGAGAAAACGACCTTCGAAACAGGATTTGAAGGTTCCAGCAGGTTCGTGTGATGATTTCGGACTTGGGCGTATGTTCATATCGGGAGTTGGATAACCCGGGAGCATTTCGGCGCATATTATGGAAGATAGCATTTTAGAAGAATTTCATAAANATTTCGGGAAGTTCAGAGTCAAATTGGAAAGAAAATTCTCATTTCGGAAGCCTTAAGTTGGAAGAATTGACTAATATTAGAATTTTGAGTAAACGACCTTCGAATCAGGATTTGAAGGTTCCAACAGGTTCGTATGATGATTTCGAACTCGGGCGTATGTTCGGATCGGGAGTTGGATAACCCGGGAGCATTTCGGCGCATATTATGGAAGATAGCATTTTAGAAGAATTTCATAAATCTGGGTTGAAAGGCATTTCAGTGTTATAGAGGTCCGTTTGGGATTCCGAGCCTGGGAATAGCTCTGTATGGTGATTCTGGAATTGGGAGCACGATCAGAAGTGAATTCGGATGTCCGTAGGTCATTTTGAAGTCATTTGGCTAAAGATAGAAATTTGAAGGTTTTTGAGAAGTTTGACCGAGAGTTTGACTTTTTGATATCGGGGTTGGATTCCAATTCCAGAAGTTGGAGCAGGTCCGTAATGTCGAATATGACTTGTGTGCAAAATTTGAGGTCAATCGGACGTGATTTGATAGGTTTCGGCATCGGATGTAGAAGTTTGAAATTTCAAAGTTCATAAAGCTTGAATTGTAGTGCGGTTCATGATTTCGACGTTGTTTGATGTGATTTGAGGCCTCGAGCGAGTTCGTACCATGTTTTGGGACATGTTGGTATAATTGGTTAAGGTCCCGAGGGCCTCGGGTGGATTTCGGAAGGTTAACGGAATGGATTTCGGGCCCAAATAGCTGCTGAAATTTCTGCTGCAAATCTGTTTTGGACAGCAACTAATGCTTGAAGAGCTAACTTTGGAAGCGTATATATTAAAATCTACGAGGAATCAAAAAATTTACGAAACAAAAAGATTGTAACTCTTGCATTCTAGTTTCCATAAAGTTAAATCATTCATGATTGGGAATTTGACCAAAAAGTTATGATCGATTGAAGATGGCTGGTGAAGCAGTTTTGATAGAATTTTCTGATGCATGGAGCCAATTTTGGAAGCTCATATCTCGGAATATATAAAGAGTTATGTGGTGTACAACCTATCAAATGAAATATCTTCGAGTCTAGTTTCTAAATATTCAAACCATTTGTCATTTTGATATTTCTACAAGGAGCTATGGGCGTTTTAACAGAAGGTGTACAACAAGGGAAAAATTATAATAGGATGTACAACCTGCACAGCGCAAGGTAAAACTTGATGAAGCATGGGCATATTGTTTTAAACACGAGTTTTGGCCCATTTTTTCATTTCTTTCATTTGATTTTGACGATTTTAGAGAGCTCAAGGAGGGATTTTCACCAAGCAACACTAGGTAAGTGATTTCTTCCTATTTTTGAGTTAAATATGTGATCTTACATGAATTTGAACATGGAAATTAGTAGGGAAATGAGATTTTTGGAAGAAAACCTAGAAATTTTATTTTGGATTTCTACCACGAAATTGAGCATGGAATTTAGAGTAAATTATATATTTGAGTTAGTAAGACTATGGGTAGGGTATATCTTTGAGAAATTTCAGAATCTGGGCACGTGGGCCCGAGGGCATTTTGGTCAATTCACTGAGTAGAGTTGGGAAATTATATAATTTGAATTGTTGCAAATATTAGAGTATATTTTCATTGGTTTGTCGTTATTTGGATAGTTTTGGGGTGTTGTGCGTCCAATGGAGTCGTCGGAAGGGCTTGGGAGCCGGTTATGGAATTTCGGCGCGAGGTAAGTCTCCTTTATAACTTTGTGAGGGGGAATTTTCCCCATAGGTGAACTAAATGAATACATGCTATTATTTTTGGGGGGGCTACGTACGCACCAGGTGACGGGAGTCTGTGCGTAGCTACTATTATGCCATGTCCGGGTAGTCTAGGACCCACTAGTATGCTTTACTTGATGTACTTGTGACCTTGTCAATAAAATATCATGTGATTCTTTTAATTAGTATCTAAATCTCTAAGAAGGATAGAGTTTACTTTTCTTAATCACCTAGAAGGAGAATTGATTCTTCCTTGGATAATTGTGTTTTGGATAAATCTATAGAGTTTGGAACCCTGTCGACATTGGCAAGTAAATCTCCTGAAAGGTTTTAAATACTATTCTCATGTTGATTAAAAGGAGAATTTTATCATTTCATGGAACAACTAATTTTCCTGATAAAAATGTGGTTTATTGGTGTGAATATGTGTAACTTTGGGTGTCTGAGTTGCATGTATGATTCACGAGCAGGATGACCCTGTATTTATGTATATTTATACGGGGACCCGAGTCGCAGGTATGATTCGCGAGCGGGGCAGATAGATGCATCTATGGTTCGGGCCATTCGACCCTTGGCAGTGCACATTTTATTATTGTTGGTCTGCGCTGTTCGACCCCCGGCATTTTCTTGCGCATGATAATTGCTGCGTATTTCCTGTAATTATTACTATTTATTGGCCTAAGAAGTTGTAAAATTGCCAACTGAAATGACGAAGATTTAATGCGTTAAATGTGAAAGAAGTTGATATTTCTTATCCCTGATTATTATTAAATTTGCATATGATACTCATGCTTAGCATCTCACTTGAATATACTAAACTGACTTATAGCAAGTGTCAACTTCGACCTCTCGTCACTACCTCTCTGAGGTTAGGCGGGATACTTACTGAGTACACGTTATTTTCGTACTCATGCTACACTTGATGTGCATTTTGTTGCACAGGTACTTTCAAAGAAATATGGCTGATTTGGAGACTTAGACGAGCTGCATCACTCGGAGACGACCCGTAGTCGGCAGAGTCTTCCTCTATGTATTGTATTTTCATTTTCATTCCTTGTCCAATTTGTATTTCCGACAAGCTTTGTAGAATTTGTAAATTTCTTAGTAATTGCTCATGTACTTGTGTCATCGGGTTCTGGGATGTGTTCAGGATTTATATTTTATAAAAAAAATGGAATATTAAATTGTCGTATTTACTTAGAGGATTTTATTCCGTTATTATCTAATAAAGTGAAAGGTAATGATTTCAAAAATGCTAAAACAGGAAATTTAACTTAACTATTTAATGATTGGCTTGCCTGACAATGATGTCCGACGCCATCACGACCTTATGGATTTTGGGTCGTGACAGTTTCAGACCATTTTTAGGCCATTTTTAGGTGCTGGTTTTTGGCTACAACAGTGTGCTATGCGATCACGGGGAATTGGCCGATTGCGATGAGTAAAATGGGAGAAATTGGACAGTGGTTCGCGATCATGGAAGACCTTTCGCGATCGCATAGAGGAAACTTTCTACTTCACTAACCCGGCTTTGGAGGCTTATATCTCGCAATCTATAAGGAATTTAAAGATGATCCAAAAATAAAAGTTGTACCTTTTGTATCTTGTTTTCATAGAATCAAACCATTTGGCATTTGGAGTTGCGTACAAGAGGTTATGGTTGGTACACTATAGTCTGCCCGGGAAGATGTTTGGAAATCACGAAGAAGCAATTTGTATTGCATAGGGATAACTTTAGCAGCTTATATCTCAAAATATAAGGAACTAGGAGATGACCAAAATATAAAAGTTGTAGATTTTGGTGTCTATTTTTCAGAAAGTTAAACCATCTGTTATTCGGTGATTTATTCAAGAAGTTATGACCATTATAATAGAGGCTGTCGGGAAGACTTGGAGAAGGTTGTTGGAAAAAATTGTTCTTCGCGATCGCGGTAGAATGGCCCTGATCGTATAGAGTATAAAAATGCTGGAAAAATTTTGTGCTTCGGAATTGCTGGAGTTTGGCTGCGATCACATAGAGTAGATGACTGGAATTTGGAGCTCGAGAAAAGGCGATCTTTGAGAGATTTTCAAGGGAAAACATTGAGGTAAGTGTTCCTTATCCTATATTGATTATATTTCATGATTCCATACTTAATTACATCATGAATCCGTGAATTAATGGAAGAAAATCAGAATTTTATAAAATCTTCCAAAAATATAAAATGAAGATTTGAAAGGCAATTCGATGTCGGAATTTGATAATTCTTACAAAATGCAAGGAATTGAAAATGTTGAGGATTTGAGTCTTAGGGTCTCCCATAAGGGTCTTCTAATAGTAGGCTTACACTTTGCATAAATAAATGTGATGTGAAATAGATCCCCAACTTTCACATGTCTCAATTCAAGAGTCATTTGTTGTTCATCATGGTCCAATACTCTACCATTTAATTCTGGATCCCAAAAATCCAAATCTTGTCATTAACATTGGTTGCTGCATGATGCATAGAAAGTTGGATTCTGAAATAATCAAGGAATGGGTGGGATTGAGTCTTTCAATAGCTTTAGAGGTTCTGTTACCTCTCACATTCCAAATGATTGTGCTGATCATTAAGAAAAAATGGGGTTTTTAGATTTTTGGTTGTTACTATGACCTGATGCTGCCCTGCTTCTGCTTAGTCCTGGTGAACATGTCACATGTCTTGGTGATAGTCCTTGTGTGGCTATGATCTGATCATGATCCTCCTCTCCATTCACAACTTTGATCAGGAAGTTACAATGTTGATTTTCACTATCACTACCATCTTCAAGATCATCTTCTGACAAGATAGGTCTATACTCATCATTTTTAGGCCCAACATTGGAACATTCCCCAGGATCAATGCTTTGAATGACACTATCAGTTGTCTTTTGTTTCTATGGGTTCAACAAGCTTGGAGGGGCCATGTTATCATAAAAAACTATTTGTCCCTTCTTAGTTGGTGAAGTATAGGTGATTTATCCTACTTTATTCACTAGGAGGGGTTGAAGTTCTGTAGAATCAATCAGTTGATGGTCCTCTTTTGGAAGACTGTCCTGTGAGATAACATCAAGGTCCTGCTGAATTCTAAGTGTCACTTCCTTATTATTTAATGCTCTTCTCTTCTTTTCACTAGGATTGTTTTTCTTTTAGGTTTTAGATTGAGACTCTTCCATGACCTGGTGTTTACCATTAGTTTTCCTTATCAGTTGTGCCTTAGTTTCTTCCTTAGAGATGACAGTAATCACATGCTTCTTATTATCAGCAACATTGATTGTAACAGGGGTAAAGTCCAACTTGTGGTCAATCAATTGAGCAGAAGCACACTCATGCAAAACATGAGGAACCCCTCCCCCCCCCCCCCCCCCCCCCCCCCGGCTCCCCATTACTAGTTTCTATAATTTCTTCCGGACTAGTCTCCTTTCCTCCAAGAACTTCATTATTCACATGAGATACAAGTGGGGTAGAGGGTATAGAGGATTGATTCTGAGCACCAAAATCCGCACTTCTCTCAAGACTAGAGAATTATTAGCGATCATACCTGATGGCTGAGTGCCATTTTGATTAGCTTCATTGGATGCAGCCTGTTGATGTTGTAAGGTGGCTTGTTTGGCTACATAAACTGGTTGTTGCTTCTTTGGGTTATTCTGTGAGACGCCTTTGAAAATTTTCTTTTCTATGTTTGCCATTTCTACTTTAAAGGGTTAGTCCCTTATGTCTAGTGTTGTTCTTTGTTTTGATGCCCAACTTTTTGGTTCATGTTCTGCTGATGGAGTAAATTGTTTTGCTTGGGGTGATTGCCATGATTTTTATACTTTGGTGGATTTGATGCTTCTATTGTGTTCCTTTCATATTGTTGTTGTTGTTCATTGGTTGAAACAACTTGCATCTTTTGCTGTTCATCATTTTTGGCTTTTTCAGGATATGTTTGGACTGGATGGTCTAGGTGTCTGCAGTAGGAATAATAATTAGGTATACTTTCATATTGAATTTTCAGCCATTTTCCATCCCCATTCTCATCTTGGTTTTCATTATATCCCTACTACACATGGTGAGGCATATCCTTGGTAAGATTAATCTGCATTTTGACCTTAGCCACACTACCTCTAGTTTTCTGGAATGAGGCCAAGTACAAGAACAAAGCTTTGCCCAAAAGTGTCAACAATGGAGTAAGTATCTCCATGTAATAAAAATGTCAAGGCAATTCTAGGATAATGATCCAAACATGTACAATTGGAGAATCTTCATTGGGATTAAAAAGGGGGACCAAGCCTCCAATTTCATCAATTGACCTTGAATGTACATGTATTGTTTATTCCAAACTGTTGCATGATCATACTCATTATCTAAGTTAATATATATTGTTCTGGAATTGAATTGTGCAATCTTGCCTCCACCTTTGAGCTCAGTTTGAGTGACAAAGCTCCTCTGATGATTTCCATTCTGAGCATAGTGTTAGAGAATTCCAATCACAATGTATTTATCTAGCAGCTAATGTCACCATGTAATCTTCTTTCTTGAAAATAATTGCATTTATACCTTACTTGGTGGTGAGTTTTGGAGGTTTAAAGGCAATAAGTGTTCTTTCAGCTTCAAACCTTGCCCTTATTTTTGTGGCATATGAGTGTTTGACTATGGAAGGAAGTGGTTTAGTAAAGTTTAAAGGTTTTTTTGGATGGTTCTTTAGCTCCAGGTGGTTGAGGACCATCTTTATTGAGGGTAGGGGCTATTGGACCAGTAACAGTAGGTGGTGAAGGAAGGTTGTTAGTGCTAGGATGCTTGGGGCTTGGGGATGGCTCCAGAGTTCTGTACTTTGGAGAGATTGTTGGTTGGATTTTGCTTCAATGTAGACTGGTTTACATGAGTTTTTGAATAGGAAGTCTTGTCAAAGTTGGAGGATACTTTAGGAAAGGTGTTTTTGTTTGTGCTAGGTAGGAATTTAGGCTGTGGCTGTGGTTGATAAGGATTGCTCATGTTTGCAACCTTTTGTGGATTGTTAATTAGACAATTGTGATTCTGTGATGAAATGAATTTCTAAGTTATTGGATCTTTGCATAGGTGGGCATTAGCATTAGGATGAGCATTTATACTATTTTGGCAGGTAATACCTAAATTTTGGATTGAAATGTAGGGTCCTATGGTTGATCATTGTGGAGAGTAGGGGAATTAGAAAAATTTCCTTTAGCCACAGGAAGCACCTCCAACTGGTTTGGCATCATCTGATCCTCAATATCACCTTCTACAACAACCAATTCCCACCTTATAAAAGCTTTATTGGGTATCTCCTCATGTTTTAAAGAAGCATCTCCAATAGTTGGACTTGTCTGAATTGGGCTAGAGTGGACGTTGACATTTTGTCGAAAACCTGCAGCTTCTCCACAAGATATAATTTGCGAGTCCAAAATTGAAGCAATTGGTAGATACCCATGCTGAATTTGGTTGATATTCATGTTCTCTTTATCCTTGTGAAAACATTGGTATTGACTTTGCACCAGTTGAGTCGCCGAAATATCATCTCCGACCAATTAGAGTTTAAAGGATCTTTGCGACTTTTTGACACTGGAACACAAATAGGCAATCCGATAGATAGATTATGGCTTCATCACTATCAGCAAGCTCTAACAGGCGATGAACTGCTTCCGACTTCTTCATTCAGTTTGTAGCCATACCGTATAGAGTGAAAAATTCCTGGGTAAAGACCTGGAGAAGGCACTTCTAGGCTTATAATGCCACGACCCAGACTGATGGGCCACGACGAGTACCCGGTGCCTTACTCAACTGAGTACCTACGTAACGTATCTTTCTTATTACATCATCATGGGTAAGTGAGCCAGAAGAGGCGCCATGAGATAACCAGAGTAAACATGAGGGAATACTCGACATAGAATTTATTTGAACCATATTTGGATGTATTTGATTGGTTTGGAGGCTAATTCTAAAGGAAAAGTCGTGGTTGAGCATTGATTGGGTTGCCGAAAGAGGTAAGCATCGTGGTTAACTTTGACTTGAGAGAATTTTGACTATTGATCTATTTGTTACTTGATTTACGTGTGGGTACAACATATATGCAAGGTGATGAGCGTATATGCGTAGTCACGGGTTAAGCATGCGGGTTGAGATATTTATTTATTGTTTTCAATTATTTCATGCCTTTATTTGATCTATGTTATTACTTATTAAATGCTTTAATTTCTACTTGCCATTACATGTTAAATTCATGCTTGTATCTGTTACATGCCTTAATTGCTAAATATGTGTCTGTGTATTTATTTATTGACTGTCTACTTACCTTTTTACCTCGTGTGTCTTAGATAGCTACTTTTATTTGTTTTATGTATTTAATTATATGTATTAGTTTATTGTGTGTTAATGGGGTTACGCCGTAGTTGGTTTTAGTTTATACGTTTGATTTATATTGTGTGGGATCGGGTTACTTGCCACAACGAATATTGGTATTTATGTGTGGATCGGGTTGCACGCCGTAACAGTATTTGTAAATTTATATTTTGGATCAGGTTGCGCGCCCCAATGAAAAAATCATTATTTATGTATTTGCGGATCGAGTTATCCACTGCAACGTAGAAGACATTATTTATTTATATATTTGTGGATTGGGTTGCGCAGCGCAATGAAGAAGACATATTTAACTATTTCAAACTGTTATTTTCTGTATCCGGTTGTAATGAGAAAATTGAGCGTTGATGTTATTTTGAGGCCCTCTGCTATGTTTCTGTTTCAGTTTTCATGTTATACTTGTTTTCTCTGTTTTGTTGTTATTTTTTTTATATTCGTACATGTTTTTAGTGAGTGCCTTGTTATAGCCTCGTCACTTCCTCATCAAGGTTAGATTCGGCACTTACAGAGTACATGGGGCCGGTTGTATTTGTCGCGCACCCTTTTTTCTTCCTCCTCCTCAGCGGAGGACCGGGTTCATGACATTGGTTAGGACAACTCTTTCCTTTCGGGAAAGGGGTTTGCATATTTTGGAGAGTCACCACCTAACGATTTTAACGGTGCGTTAGGGCACCTAAGGGGTTCAATTACAACTACGTTGCTAACCAGAGATTTGGGTAAGGACTTGAAATTATCCTAAGGGGAAGGTGTTAGGCACCCCCAGGATCCACAAGTGTGGTTCCCAGCCAAATGGTTTCGTGAATTTTTACAAATAGCAAATAACAAGTAAAGTCTAAAATAAGAGGGGATTTAAGTCTTAAGCATACAGGTGTTTAGAAAAACAGTAGGGGTAATTATGAACTATCGTACACAATGTCCTAGGTTTATAATAATATGGATCACATCAATGCAATACTCGATAATCACTCCTCGAAGAGGGTGTACACGTGGTATTAGCGCATCGGTCATCATATCCATATTCTACCCTTCCCACCCCATAAAGGTGATTAAAGCGTGTGTTGGTCACAGATTCTATTACGTGCTATTACCCGTCCCATCCTATCAGTCCTGGAGGAGGTTAAGACTACTATTTTAAAAGGTAGGTACTAAGCAGAACCTTAGGTTTAAAGGGGTAAGATTCTAAGGCGACAAGCAAGGACCATATAGGACTGCAGTCAGTGGGAAACACATAGGAGCATATAGGAGGCTCAGATTTTTCCTCCACAGATAATTCATATAATTAGCACGACTCAAACACATATAAAGACAGTATTGTTAATTAAGATCCTAAGAGTATCTAGGTGAATTCAGAGGATAAACAGATAGGCAGACTTGTTTTATAACTCAAGGAAAACATGTTCTTAATCAATTTGCCTACTGATTTAAAAGGAATACCTATTAGTGTTAAGCAACACACACAGGAGAGACAAATTTCTAATTTTTGGAAAAATTAGTCACCTAAGGCTTGCCTAAGCGGGGACAGTGTATATTAACAGAATTTTTAAAGGAATTTTTGCAAGTTATTACCTAAACATGTTGTTCTAGGTTGTTCAGAACACAGAAGCATTACCAGTTATTTTTTAGGAAAAACTGAGTGGGTGGTTATACTTTTTATACCTTAGTAATTAGACTAAATGTATTTGAGCGATTAGGGCCCTACAACATGATATCTAATGCACATATAGGGATGCAGAATGATGCGTATGCAGAATTCTAAGCATGATTTCTAAATGCTCAGTAATTACAGTATCAATCATGGTTTCAGAGGATGCTAGAGTGATAACTTATTTTAATGTTGTTTAGCCTAGGACAAGATTTCTAACCGTACATGGCAATGTGGAACATGACACTATGAAATACCATTTATTAGCAGGATTTTCTAAGTAAGAGTGAACATGTTGAAACAATGGGCATGAGACCTAATAAACATGATTTCTAATGCGTGAATATGAACATACGGGCCTAAACATGATCTCTATTGCACAGATAGGAAATAAAGTCTAATAGCATGATTTCTAATGCATGAATTTCAACACATGGGCCTAAACATGATCTCTATTGCACATATAGGAAATAAAGTCTAATAGCATGATTTATATCCCTTTAATAACTAATGCATACGTAGCTAACCCTCCCTTTTCACTATCCATCCCCTGAGTTGTTCACAAACTATTACAGGCCAGGGATTTATGAATTACACAACCAAAGGAAAATAAGAAGTTACTTCTATAGGGAGCCTTCAATTAGGCCCAAATCTTCCAAAGCTCACTGCCTTTGGTATTACATAGCCTTTCATAATCTGGATGTATCAGAGTTCCCTAAGGACCTCAAGGGATCCCGGGCAGTGCTCACACCCAGACATAGCCAAAAGAATTAAACATGTGTAGTGTGGAAGTGCCAGCCTTATGTGTTAGAGTTTAGAGGGTACTCAAAGGGTTCCCAAAGCAGCTCTCACACGAAGGGGGGATGAGCTTAAACTTCTAAGACTGTGTGTGAGAGTGATTTTATTTAAAGGGGTATAAGTAAGGAACAATTTTGAGAAATAGTGAGTAAGAAAACAGTTTTGAAGAAGGAAATGGGACCTTAACATTACACAAGGACCAAGGATAGTCCAACAATCACAAACATGGGTAATGGGATTAGGGACAAATACAGAGCATGTAAGGGCATACATACAACAGGCAGATAAGCACACAGACATGTAATCAAGAACTTCTAAGGGTCTAGAAGATCAGGGGGGTACAGGGCTAGGTCAAATTAACACTTAAGGCCATGGTTAAACTAATGTGCCAGTCATAGGCATGTAAGAGGTAGGTGCTAAGTGTACAGAAACATGCTGGTCATAAACAAATAAAGCCTAATTTAAACATGCAGAGGGGAGTTCAGGATCCTAGATATATGCTGAAGAATAAGTAAGAAAGTTAGAAGCATGCTGAATCACAATAGTAAAGGAAACACGTTGGTTTGAAGACTGAAATATAAATTAGAACATACCAGTGAAGTGAAGAAAGAAATAACACAAACAGGAAAGTAGGAGAATGCACAATAGCTAGCCTTGGCTTGCAGCCGGCTAACCCATAGTAGTAGTAAGTAGTAGAGAAGAGAGAGCAGAAAGTCTTTAAGATTGTGAGAGAGATTTTTTTTTTGAACAGATTAGTTCGTGTCTCTGTGTGTTGTATGAATAGAGTATATATAGTTTTGAAAACTTGATGAAAAATAAGGAAAGAACCAAGATTAACCAGTGATTGTGGGATTGAATATCAATCAGTACCCAATTAACACAAGTGTCCCTATAATCAAGGGAGTAATTCATACAGTTGAGGCTAGGTTCAGAAAATATCACTTAAGGAAATAGCAATAAATTAACAGTTAATCAATTATGTAAAAAGGTAAGAAAGCAAAGTTGGAAATAAGAACATCTCATAAGAAATCGGGGATTCAAAATTGGTGCTAATTAAGGGATGGCCTCATGTATCTAAGGAAACATGCAGAATCGGCAGAGGATATCGTATGAAAAATCAGTACAGTACTACTCATAATCATTCAGGGATTCAAGACAGTAGTGATTCAAGCAGGGTGAACACGCAAGAAGCAGCAGAATCAAAGACCCAGTAGCATAGTGAAGCAACAATCACAAAGAAATAGGGGTTGCTCATGGGAAACAGACACACATACGAATCGAAAGAAAAGACATGCTCAACACAGTGTTAAAACTAAATAAATCATGATTAAAAGTGATAAACGTTTAAGCATATTAGAAAAATTACTTAAACTTCAAAAAATCGTTTGAAGAAAAGGTCTCAAAAAACCCTAAGTGAAAAACTTGTTCAAAAATGGAAAACCTTTAAGAAAAAAATGTAATAATACTCATAATAAACCCGGATCTAGTGTAGATCTAAGAGAATAGGAAGGTTTTTCAAAGAAAACATGTAAAAAGCTTCATTATATACATAGATCTAAGACAGATATAAAGGAATCGTGATAATACCAGGGGTTAGGGTTTCAGAGATTTGAAAAAATAAGAAAAAACCTTAAAGATGTTGCCATCGTTAGCTGAAAAAGTCATGGCTCTTACTCAGATGGTCGGAGGAGGCCGGAAGATGGCATGAGGGACTATAGGTACGAGCTGAACCACTCTAAGCTCGCCTAAGGGCCTTAGGGTGCCATTAGACCGGTGTAGGGTGAAGCAATAACCAAGAGACAGTGAAAGACCACAGTTTCCGGTGAGGGAACTCGCCGGAGAAGACAAACAAACTCCATTGGAGGTGGAGAGATAAGGGAAGGTTCTAGAGAGAACCAGAGAGAACCAGAGAGAGATAGAGAGAGAATGAGAGATTAGGAAATGAGGGGTCAGAGGGGGGGTAGGTCTAGGTTTAATTATGGTAGGTGGGATCTAGGTCGTTGATCTAATTTGATCAACGACTCAGATAGATTTGGGGTTGGGCCGGGTATGGAATTTATTATATGGAATTGGGCTGTTTAAAATCTGATGGGTTGGGTTAAAATTAGGCTAGAATTTAAATATACGTGGCTAATTGTTAAACACCCATTAAAAATAGATAAATAATTAAATAAAAATATCTAGTAATCATATAAAATGAAATTGATGCTAGATAAGTGAAATTAAGGTATTTAATGAGTATAAAAATTATAAAATAAAAAAATTATTGATTTAAATGGTATAAAGTGTACAATTGGGCCATAGATGCAAAGTTATTGTAATTATGGTCAAATAATGCCAAATTGGCTAATTTGTGAAATAATTAAATCCTAATAGGATTAAAAATTATATATTGACTGGGAAATATTTTGAAATTCTTTATAATACAATTTATGAATAATTATTGAATATAAAAAATACTGAATAAATTGGAAAAGGATTTAATAAAAAATATGAAAAATCTCGGAAATATACCAGTTATTATAAAGAGCAGTTTTGAAGGTATATATACAAATTTTAAAATAATTTGGAAAAAAATTGGGTATCAACAGCTGCCCCTCTTTACCCGGGAAGGATGGAAGAGTTGTCAGGTAAAGATATGATGGCCAATTTTGACCGAGTGGAAATAGCTTGAAAGGTTCAGGCCGCACCCTGGTTCCTGAGCTGCCTACATATCCCTGGTCTTACAGGAACCAGGCCGTATGTAGTTCCGGGGTCATCGGTGAAGCATACCGATGAAGTTTTACAAGAACGGACGCCAAGTGTAAGGTTAGATGAGCAAACGCCTTACGGGATGGTTAGGAGACCTGGAGCAGAACTGCTTCTGCCTGGATGGGTGTTGCTTGCCGGATTACCTGCAAATAAGCAATACATGCGTATATTGTGTGTAATTTAGACATGATGCAAATTCTCGTTGGACGATGAATGCAGTCTTTGGACGGTTAAGGATGGCGTCTTTAGACCATGATGTCCTGGGCCATGAATTGCTTTGATGAGGGATTCACAGGCCACAAAATTATGTTCTCGGGCCATGGGGATGGTGCCTCCGAACCATGACGCCTTTGAATAATGATATGAAAAATAATAAAAGAGATCCTCAGGCCATGACGTGGTGTTCTCGGGCTATGAAGATGGTGCCTCCGAACAATGACTCCTTTGAATAGGTTGGCGATATTTCATCCCATGAAGATGCAATAGCATGATGCTGGCAAGACAGAGCTCAGTCTTGCAAATTAAAAAGGGCAGAGCTTATCCCGAAAGGAAGCGAATGATAGAGACAGGTGCTTGAGACAGCGGTTAGTCTTGAAAGCTAAATTGGAGGCAGATCTTAGCCTCAGAAGGCAGAATGGTAGCCTTATGCAAAGATGCAAATGCAGATGGAGACAACGTTTAGTCTCGGAAGGCAGAATAATAGCCTTATGCAATGTAGATGGAGGTAGAGCTTAACCTCGGAAGGCAGAATGGTAGCCTTGTGCAATATGCGGAGGTAGATGGAGACATCGTTTAGTCTCGGAAGGCAGAATGGTAGCCTTATGCAATATGCGGATGCAGATGGAGACAACGTTTAGTCTCAGAAGGCAGAAAGGTAGCCTTATGCAATATGCGGATGCAGATGGAGACATAGTTTAGACTTGGAAGGCAGAAATGTAGCCTTATGCAATATTTAAGGAAGGACAACATAAATTCTTAGTTTGTGTTAAATTGCGGTAGAGCATTGTGATAATGAAGCGTCATTTGCGCTGATAATAAATGTTGGCGTGTGCGATGAGTTTGAGGAATAATGTTTGTCCTTTGAGAGGATAATATGTTTTGGGGATTTTGCAATTTGTGCCTGCATCCAAATAAAAATCGTGAGTTTTGTAAAGGGGGGAGGTTAGTTCACATTCCTGCTGGATCCAGTTGGCTCGCTTGCTTGATCATGATGATACTGTCTGTATCATTGGGGTAGCGTTCACTAAACAAGTTGTTTCAAAAAATAAATATGCATGATTTTTATAAAAGTGTAATATATAATCTAAAATAGTTTTAGATGAACCGACGACGTGACATGGTTCGAGACATTGCGACCTCTTCCGCAACGGAATTTTGAGGGTCCTCCTCAAAATTCTGCCCTAGTTTGCTGGGTGGATGCCTCTGACTGCTGCTCGCGCCGTGACTGGCTGAACTTGCTTCAGAATTTAGAGGGTCCTCCTCAAAATTCTACCCCAGTTTCCAATTGCGGGGAAAAATAGATTTTTATTGAATTGTGACTGAACCCATAGGGCTGCCTACGTATCCCCTCTTAAACGGGAATCAGGTCAGGCGTAGTTCAAATTACATCATTGAGAAAGCATAAAGATTACACATAGTAGCGCTTGACTACATCTGAATTGATTGGCTTGGGCCAGACTTCTCCTTCCATTTCTGCGAGTATAAGTGCTCCTCTTGTCAGCACTCTATGAACCATGTACGGACCTTGCCAGTTAGTAGAGAACTTCCTATTGGCTTCATCTTGATGCGGAAAGGTTTTCTTTAACACCAGCTACCTTGGTGTTAATCGTCTCGGCTTGACTTTCTTGTTGAAGGCTCTGACCATTCTGTTTTGATATAGTTGACCATGACATACTGCGTTCATTCTCTTCACGTCTATGAGGGCCAGTTGCTCATAACAGCTTCTTACCCACTCTGCATCGCTGAGCTCAGCTTCCTGTATAATTCTTAGAGATGGAATCTCCACTTCGGCAGGAATAACATACTCTTTACCACAAACTAGCATATAGGGAGTTGCCCCTGTTGATGTGCGGACAGTGGTGCGGTATCCCAACAAGGCGAATGATAACTTTTCATGCCATTGCTTGTGCCTTTCTATCATCTTTCTTAGTATCTTCTTGATGTTTTTGTTAGCGGCCTCTACGGCTCCATTCATCTGAGGTCTGTATGCTGTGGAATTCTTGTGTTTGATCTCGAAAGTTTCACACATAGCTTTCATCAAGTCACTGTTGAGATTAGAACCAGTGTCGGTGATGATTGACTCTGGAACTCCGAACCGACAAACAATGCGGTCATGGACAAAGTCGGCCACAACTTTCTTACTAACTACTTTGTAGGAGGCTGCTTCGACCCATTTAGTGAAGTAGTCAATGGCGACCAAAATGAACCTGTGGCCATTGGAAGCGGCAGGCTCAATTGGTCCAATAACATCCATACCCCAAGCAGCGAACGGCCATGGTGAGCTTGTTGCATTGAGCTCACTTGGAGGCACTTTTATCATATCCCCATGTATGTGGCAGCGGTGGAACTTTCGAACATACTGGATACAGTCCGTTTCCATAGTCATCCAAAAGTAACCAGCTCGGAGTATTTTCTTATCTAGAACAAAACCGTTCATATGTGGGCCATAGGTCCCTGCATGAATTTCTTCCAGCAACTTTGATGCTTTCTACGCGTCAACACACCTTAATAAACCCAAATCAGGAGTCCTCTTATACAGGTTTCCTCCACTGTGAAAGAAATTGTTGGACAATCTCCTAAGTGTGTGTTTCTGAGTGGAATTTTCAAGCTCGGGGTATTCTCCTTTTTCCAAGTATTTATCGACTTCATGAAACCAAGGATTTCCGTCTGCTTCTTCTTCGATATGGGCACAGTAAGCTAGCTGATTATGGATTTTTATGGGAATATAGTCAATGAAATTCTTGTCCGGATGCTGGATCATTAAGGAAAAAGTATCTAATGCGTCAGCGAACTCATTCTGGATTCTAGGGACGTGCCGGAATTCTATCTTTATGAACCTCTTTCTTAACCCCTGTACATGGTCCAGATACGGCAGTATCTTGGCATTCTTTGTTTCCCATTCTCTTTGTACCTGATGTACCAATAAGTCTGAATCACCAAACACTAACAGCTCCTGGACGTTCATGTCAATGGCCATATGAGCCCCAAGATGCAGGCTTCATATTCGGCCATGTTGTTGGTGCAAAGGAACCTGAGTTTGGCAGATATCGGATAATGTTGACCGGTCTCTGATACTAGGACTGCTCCAATACCGACTCCCTTGAAGTTTTCTGCTCCATCAAAAATCATCCCCCAACCATCATAGGACTCTGCAATATCTTCTCCTATGAATGACACCTCTTCATCAGGAAAATATGTTTTCAGAGGTTCGTATCCTCCGTCTACGGGATTCTCATCAAGATGGTCTGCCATAGCTTATCCTTTAACTGCCTTCTGAGTCATGTAGACAATGTCGAATTCACTTAACAGTATTTGCCACTTGGCTAGCTTGCCAGTGGGCATGGGCTTCTGAAAGATGTACTTTAATGGATCCATCCTTGATATGAGATATGTTGTGTAGGCACAGAAGTAGTGCCTCAGCTTTTGGGCGACCCAAGTTAGAGCAAAACAGGTACGCTCTAATAGAGAATATCGGGCCTCATATGGAGTGAACTTCTTGCTGAGGTGATAAATAGCTTGTTCCTTCCTTCCTATTTCCTCGTGCTGCCCCAGAACACAGCCGAAAGCTCCATCTAATACTGCAAGATAGAGTAGTAAAGGTCTTCCTGGCTCGGGCGATACTAGGATTTGCGGTGTTGACAAATATTCCTTGATTCTGTCAAAATCCCTTTGACAATCATCGGTCTATTTGGTCGCAGCGTCCTTCTTTTAACATCTTAAAGATTGGCTCACAGATGACTGTAGATTGTGCTATAAACCGGCTGATGTAATTAAGCCTCCCCAAGAAACTCATCACATCTTTCTTGTTCCTTGGTAGTGGTAACTCTTGAATGGTTTTGACCTTGGACGGATCCAATTCTATTCCCCGACGGCTTACAATAAATCCCAGCAGCTTCCCAGCAGGAACCCCGAATGCACACTTTGTGGGGTTTAGTTTCAGATTGTATTTTCGCAACCTATTGAAGAACTTCCCCAAAATTCTCCATGTGATCAGCAAATTTCTCTGATTTGATAATGACATCATCTACGTACACCTCGATCTCTTTGTGAATCATGTCATGAAATATTGTAGTCATGGCCCTCATGTAGGTGGCCCTTGCATTCTTTAAACCGAATGGCATCATCTTGTAACAATACACTCCCCACGGCGTAATGAACGCCATTTTCTCAGCATCTTCTTCATCCATCCAAATCTGGTGATAACCAGCGAAGCAATCCACAAAGGACTGCAATTCATGCTTGGCGCAGTTATCAATCAGAATGTGTATATTTGGCAAGGGGAAGTCATCTTTCGGACTGGCCCGGTTGAGATCCCGGTAGTCGACGCAGACTCTGACCTTCCCATCCTTCTTTGGCATAGGTACAATGTTGGCTAGCCATGTCGAGTACTCCACTACCCGGAGAACTTTGGCGTTGATCTGCTTGGTAACTTCTTCTTTTATTTTCAAACTCATGTCGGGTTTGAACTTTCTGAGCTTTTGTTTCACCGGTGGACACATTGGATTGGTTGGAAGTTTTTGAGCCACAATAGACGTACTTAGACCAGTCATGTCATCATACGACCATGAAAATACGTCCTCATACTCTCTTAGAAACTCTGTGTATTCTTTCTTTTCTGATGGTGACAAATGAATGCTGATACGAGTCTCCTTGACATTTTCTGAATCTCCCAGGTTGATAACTTTGGTCTCATCCAGGTTGGACTTAGGTCTGTTCTCAAAGTTCTCAACTTCTTTGAAAATCTCATCGGGTATGTAGTCCTCTTCTATATCAATATCTGTTTATTGCGTTGCCTCATTGCATGTCACAGTCATCGGTTCATCAAGACAAGTAATAGTAATGTTGTATAAATAAAGTAATGAAAGAAAAAAATAGCAATAAATATCATATTCGTAAGAGAAATTTAGAAGATGCTTTGATAGATTGAATAACTGTTTTGAACATTGAAGATCTTTATTGCAGAAATTGGAAAAATGCAGGAAAAGGGAAATCATTTAGTAAATAAATAGTAAATAATGCTTGTTTTAGCTTTGCTACCCTGAGGCTCGTCGGGCTTTGGTTGTCTTGATAGACCAGTTCTTGAGATATGCCCCCTTGATTACAGTTTGTATGGAAGGTCCTTCCTCCCCCTCTCCCTCGAGGACAACACAACAATCCATATCATCATTCTCTAGGAACAAACTCCCCATTGCTGCAAGTGTTTCTTCTTCATCTGAACCGTAGATAATGTCGGCCTGCTTGAAAGTCTGCTCAAGATGAGGTATCGGCTGCTCCAAAGGGTAATAGGGACTGCGCCAAGGTGGCGACTAGTCGTTGAATTCCTGCCAAGTATACCCATACCCAGACCGAAAGTGGTGCCATGTTCCTTGAGCTTTATGGGCTTCGTGATCCCTTGGAGGTTGTTACCGAGTCCTTTGCCTGGCTCATATCCTCTCTAGTTCAGGATGCTCTCGATCTTGTTATCCCACAATTTATCCTTGTCGATAGCATTGACCCGCTCAATATGGTGGTAAGTTCCTCCGCCTATCTTCTTTTTCCTGTTAATCACCGGAATAGTTTGATGGCTATAATGGAGTTGCTACCGTCACCATGAATAATCACCTCTTAGTGGTTCCACTCGAATTTTACCGCCTGATGTAGTGTTGATGCTACAGCCCCAGCAGCATGAATCCAGGGTCGTCCTAACAATAGGTTGTAGGATGCTGGAACATCTATCACCTGGAAATCCACTTCGAACCAAGTTGGTCCGATTTGTAGACACAGACTAATCTCCCCCATGGTGGATCTCTGAGAACCGTCGAAGGCTTTCACATTGATCGCCCCTTCCTTTATCTCATGTAGCCCTTTACCCAATTTCTTTAGTGTTTATCAATGGACATATGTTAAGACTGGAACCTCCATCGATCAAGATTCTTGTGATGAAATGATCCTCGCACTACACGGTGATGTGCTGTGCTTTGTTATGCCCCAATCCTTCAGGTGGTAGCTCATCCTCATGAAAATTGATTTTATGACTCTCTAGTACCTGGCCTACCATATTGGCCATTTCCCCACTAGTGATTTTGTTTGGCACGTATGCTTCACTCAACACTTTCAACAAAGCATTTCTGTGTGTTTCGGAATTCTACAGTAGAGAGAGGATGGATATTTGTGCTGGTGTCTTGTTCAGCTGGTCGATGACTGAATACTCTTTAGCCTGTACCTTTCTCCAAAGGTCATCGAGACCTGTTTCGATAAGGGGAGGCCGGTTGGTGGCCTACTTTCTTGACTCAACCAGATGCTCAGGGGTGTAGACCCTACCAGTTCTCGTCATACCCTGTGTTGCGACAGCTTCCTCAGACCTGACCTTACTTTTTCTTCTTGCCTCGACTGTGTAGTCCCAAGGAATGGCGTTTGAATAGAAGGGTGGCGTGGTTGACATTGCCACCGGAATTGGTGCAGCCATCTTTATTTCAAACGGAATGTGTGTTTGGGGTGGCAAGATTGCGACCTCGAATGAAGCTGGGGTATTTGCTGGAGATACAAACTCAACTTCAATTGGCACTGGTGACTTTGCCGATGGAGCTGCTTTAAACTCAAATGGTATAGACATATTCACCACAGCGACCTCAGATGGCTGAATCTAGACTATGATCGGTTTGAGAGTGACTGCGGATTTCTTTGGGTCATCGCCTTCTGCGATCAACCCGATCAACCCCTCGGGATCCCAATCATCTTCTATTTCAATCATATGAATACCTCTACCCTTATGGTATGGCAGAGGATTGCACGGACGTTTGGAGCGGGGTCTTTTGCCACAATAATCTTGTTGTCAATGAGAGCCTGTATTTTGTACTTCAGAGAACGGAATTCTTCGATGGCGTGTCCCTTCATGCCGGAATGGTATGCACATGATTTGTTTGGGTTAACCCACTGAGAAGGATTCTCAGGGGTGGCAGCAGGGATACTGTGTCGGGAGAGTTTGGTTCTTTGGGGGAGTGGTGTGATGATGGGGTGCGGGATGATTTTGCTGTCTTGGGATATTTTGTGGAGGTGCGGGGTTTTGAGCATTTGGAAGGTTGACGTCAGGGACGTTGAGGGAAAATGACAAGTTGGCCAGATTCCGGACTTGATCGAGTTCTTCTTGAAACTTCAGCAACTTTTGTTCAAGTGGCGACATGTTCTTATGCAGGACCTGAATACCTCGGCCATCAGTGGCCTTTACCCTTTCAATCACATTCTCCTTTCTGATGCCGCTGGACTCTTCCATCTTACTTTTGCCTTTGTCTTTGTCCTTAGGAGGAAGGGGGAGGAGTAGGTGGAGGGCCCTTGGATCTGGTGCGATAGGCTGATGATGCCAGAATGCACGAACTAACCTTTGGGGAGGGGAGTAAGAAAAAATAAAAACAAAAGGTAACCAAGTCAGTTAGGATTATGAAAAGAGCATTGCATTTAAACACATAATGCGGAAATGAAAGTGTGTCCTAAGTTGGGGGCCTCTTTGTGCCCGAGGTAGGCCTAGCGACAAATTGATTTGGAGAACTTAAAATGCTAAATGCCTCATTTTATTGATAAGAAAATAGACAAATCCCGAAATGACAGACGAAAAAATAAAAATCACTAATGGCCATTGGCCTTATTACATTGATAGAAAAATAAAAGACATTCCTATCTACTTGGTCCCAGAAGGACCTTCCCTAGATTCGACATTCCTCTTTCTTCTAACAGCTTTCCCAGCTCGCGAAGTCCCAGTAGCAAATAAGTTCTGGCTAAGTATCCCCCTGCGGCTCCCTCAACCTTTTGACAATCTTCAACCCTTTTGATGAACTTTTCTTCCAAATCGATTATACCTCGTTCCAAATACCCCAGCCTCTTGTTGGCGCTAATAGTCATGTCCTTCCATTCTTCGATCAGTCTTTTGTTGGACTCATGTACCTTGTGGTGATCATACTCATTTTCCCGGATCCTTTTACGCAACTGGTTGAACTTGACTTGTGCTTCAGCCCTTTCATCTATAACCCTGTGACCTCGGACGTACCCTGGCTTGCTCTGACCACCCAGATCTTCTTCTAACCAGCCAAGATAGAAAGAAGTATAACCGGCGTGATACCTGTCCGGCTCGATGGTGTCTTTATCAAGTATAACCTTGTAGTGCCATAGGTGCTGAGCTTGGCACTTGTGAGGACTGTCATTATTTTGAAAGTCGACTCGGAGATGGCTCATCTTCTAGACCCTGGGGATCACTTGCTTCCTTCCTGCCTGCATCATAACTCAAAGAGGGACGTAAGGGTATGTCCCCCTTAGACCGATCAGTACCATAAATGATGCGTCTCGGGATCGAATGATGAACTCATCTGTTGGAAACCATTCGAACATCCATTGAACCTGTTCTTTAGTCAGGTTATCAAAGAGCTCGACCCATCCTTCAGCATCTTCAGGTTGAGCGAACATGTCAGGGATATAGTTCATTCACTTGGGGTGATGGAAAGCAATGTGGTCATCCCACATTCAACGGTGGATGTCCTATCGATATTTCCCCTTTTGGAGATGTTCTACGAGCCAGAGTTGGAGTAACAGATTGCAACCTTCGAAATGCTTTGCTCCTTGTTGACATTTTTCTAAGGCCCGGTACATATCCGCAACGATCATGGGCATAATGCTGAAATATTGCCCATTTAACCCTTCCATTATGGTCTTAGTTACCATGGATATCCTAGTATGGATCCTTTCTTTCTTCATCGGGAACACGATCAATCCTAAAAAGCATACCATAAATACAAACACTCGGCGATGGACGTGTCCCAGAGAGGTGATAGCAAACTCGTCATAGTAGGTATGGTATGATTTGTTGTAGCCATACCGTTTGTACAAGTAGTCAAAAGGAATGTACGAATCCTCCAGACATACCAATTCCGCGTCCTTTTTCAGACCCATCATTTTGAGGAAACTTCTGCCTCTGCGGTTCTCAAGCATCAGCAACCTCGGAGTTTCCCATACTAGGTTAGCCAGCCCTCATATCTCTTCTGTCAGCGGTGCCATTTCCCAAAGTGGAACACGGATCTTTCACGATCCCAGAACAGGGTAGCAGCCTCTACTATCATTTTATTAGGCTGGATTTCCAGAAGAGATGGTAGATTACGCAAGTGTTTCCTGACAATAGCTTTGTCGCTAGAGTGTAGATCCTCCCACCAACTGAGAAATTTTGGGTGGATGTTGGATACCATGCCGAATCTGGGGACTTCGTGCCTCATTTTTTTTTCCTGCAAAACAAATAGGTTAGGCCCTTACCCCCACCGAACTCGACTATTTAACGTCAATAATTAGCAAGAAGCATTTAGTTCTCCAAATAAATGGACAGAACGTGAGGGCGTCCGTTTGGGTTTAGGGAAACCCGACGGATTTTTGGATAAGGCTATCTTAAAAGCTATCGTGGGGACGACACTTTAGCTTGACTAGGTTTGACCATGATGCATGCAATAGTTCAATAGAGTAAGGTTTCTATGTGGTTTTAGATTGGTACCTTCGAGCGGACAACTCAAGGGGGAAAGGCACGAAACCGTCGAGTGCACCGCTGATCGACTAGTTTTACCGCTAACAAGCCTTTCCGAATTTAGGGGGTGATAATATAGGAAGGGCGCAACCACTCATCAAGCATTGCTATAGTATTTTGTTTGGCACGAGTGGAGTATGAATGTTGAGCATGATTTATGCAATAAGTATTAGAAACAAGTTGTCACGTACTTGCACGTTAAAGAAAGCGGTAAAAACGAGAATAATGATTTAAAGTAGTTACAAAAGGAAACAAAGAGACATATCAGTTACATTTGGAAATAAATACTCGAAGTAAACAATTAATTGCATGCAAAGGGAATGGGAAAGGGTGCAAGTGTTTAAAATAAAGGCATAAATTCACGAAACAATTTGAAATGGTAAAAGCCTATCATCCCCAACAGAGTCGCCATGCTGTCGCGCACCTTTTTTTCTTCCCCCTCCTCAGCGGAGGACCGGGTTCATGACATTGGTTAGGACAAATCTTTCCTTTCGGGAAATTGGTTTGCATATTTTGGAGAGTCGCCACCTAACGATTTTAACGGTGCATTAGGGCACCTAAGGGGTCCAATTACAACTACGTTGCTAACCAGATATTTGGGTAAGGGCTTGAAATTATCCTAAGGGGTAGGTGTTAGGCACCCCTCAGGATCCACAAGTGTGGTTCCCGGCCAAATAGTTTCGTGAATTTGTACAAATAGGAAATAACAAGTAAAGGCTCAAATAAGAGGGGATTTAAGTCTTAAGCATACAGGTGTTTAGAAAAACAATAGGGGTAATTACGAACTATCGTATACAAGTGTCCTAGGTTTATAATAATATGGATCACATCAATGCAATACCCGGTAATCACTCCTCGAAGAGGGGCTACACATGGTATTAGCGCACCGGTCATCATATCCATATTCTACCCTTCCCACCCCGTAAAGGTGATTAAAGCGCGTGTTGGTCACGGATTCTATTGCGTGCTATTACCCGTCCCATCCTATCAGTCCTGGAGGAGGTTAGGACTACTATCCTAAAAGGTAGGTACTAAGCAGACCCTCAGGTTTAAAGGGGTAAGATTCTAAGGCGACAAGTAAGGAACATATAGGACTGCAGTTAGTGGGAAACACATAGGAGCATATAGGAGGCTCAGATTTTTCCTCCACAGATAATGCATATAATTAGCACGACTCAAACACATATAAAGACAGTATTGTTAATTAAGATCCTAAGACATGGTATTTAGGTGAATTTAGAGGATAAACAGATAGGCAGACTTGTTTTATAACTCAAGGAAAACATGCTCTTAATCAATTTGCCTACTGATTTAAAAGGAATACCTATTAGTGTTAAGCAGCACACACAAGAGAGAAAGATTTCTATTTTTTGGAAAAATTAGTCACCTAAGGCTTGTCTAGGCGGGGACAGTGTATATTAATAGAATTATTAAAGGAACTGTTGCAAGTTATTACCTAAACATGATGTTCTCGGTTGTTCAGAACACAGAAGCATTACCAATTATTTTTTAGAGAAAATTGGTTATACTTTTTATACCTTAGTAACTAGACTAAATGTAGTTGAGCGATTAGGGCCCTACAACATGATATCTAATGCACAAATAGGGATGCAGAATGATGCGTATGCAGAATTCTAAGCATGATTTCTAAATGCTCAGTAATTACAGTATTAATTATGGTTTCAGAGGATGCTAGAGTGATAAATTATTTTAATGTTGTTTAGCCTAGGACGAGATTTCTAAGCGCACATGGCAGTGTGGAACATGACAGTATAAAATAGCATTTATTAGCAGGATTTTCTAAGTAAGTGTGAACATGCTGAAATAGTGGGCATGAGACCTAATAAACATGATTTCTAATGCGTGAATATGAACATACGAGCCTAAACATGATCTTTATTGCACATATAGGAAATAAAGTCTAATAGCATGATTTCTAATGCATGAATTTCAACACATGGGCCTAAACATGATCTCTATTGCACATATAGGAAATAAAGTCTAATAGCATGATTTCTAATGCATTATTTCAACACATGGGCCTAAACATGATATCTATTGCATAGATAGGAAATAAAGTCTAATAGCATGATTTTTATCCCTTTAATAACTAAAGCATGCGTAGCTAACCCTCCCTTTTCACTATCCATCCCCTGAGTTGTTCATAAATTATTACAAGCCAGGGATTTATGAATTACACAACCAAAGGAAAATAAGAAGTTACTTTTATAGGGAGCCTTCAATTAGGCCCAAATCTTCCAAACCTCACTGCCTTATGGTATTGCATAGCCTTTCATAATCCGGATGTGTCTAAGTTCCCTAAGGACCTCAAGGGCTCCCGGGTAGTGCTCACACCCAGACATAGCCAAAAGAATTGAACATGTGCAGTGTGGAAGTGCCAGCCTTGTGTGTCAGAGTTCAGAGGGTACTCAAAGGGTTCCCAAAGTAGCGCTCACACGAAGGGGGCTGAACTTAAACTTCTAAGAGTGTGTGTGAGAGTGCTTTAATTTAAAAAGGGTATAAGTAAGGAACAATTTTGAGAAAGAGTGAGTAAGAAAACAATTTTGAAGAAGGAAATGGGAGCTTAACATCACACAAGGACCAAAAATAGTCCAACAATCACAAACAGGGTTAATGGGATTAGGGACAAATACAGAGCATGTAAGGACATACATACAACAGGCAGATAAGCATACAGACATGCAATCAAGAACTTCTAAGGGTCTAGAAGATCAGGGGGGTACAGTGCTAGGTCAGATTAACACCTAAGGCCATGGTTAAACTAATGTTCCAGTCATAGGCATGTAAGAGGTAGGTGCTAAGTGTACAGAAACATGCTAGTCATAAACAAATAAAGGCTAATTTAAACATGCAGAGGGGAGTTCAGGATCCTAGATATATGCTGAAGAGTAAGTAAGCAAGTTAGAAGCATGCTGAATCACAACAGTAAAGGAAACACGTTGGTTTGAAGACTGAAATATAAATTAGAACATACCAGTGAAGTGAAGAAAGCAATAACACAAACAGGAAAGTAGGAGAATGCACAATAGCTAGCCTTGGCTTGTAGCCGGCTAACCCAGAGTAGTAGTAAGTAGCACAGAAGAGAGAGCAGAAAGTCTTTAAGATTGTGAGAGAGATTTTTTTTAACAGATTAGTTCGTGTCTGTGTGTGTTTATGAATAGAGTATATATAGTTTTGAAAACTTGATGAAAAATAAGGAAAGAACCAAGATTAACCAGTGATTGTGGGACTGGATATCAATCAGTACCCAATTAACACAAGTATATAATCAAGGGAGTAATTCACACGGTCAGTATTAAATAAGGAAAGAACCATATATAGCTTAGAGGAATATAAGAATAGTGTAAGTGTAATAGGCAATTAGGAATCCCTTAATTGAAGGGGCTAAACTCAAACGGCTAGTAGGTAAAAATAATAATTAAGGAAATTTCTTATGCTTGTAACATGTAAGGAAACAGTTTCACCCTTAATTAAAACATAAAATTGAGGCTAGGTTCAGAAAATATCACTTAAGGAAATAGCAATCAATTAACAGTTAATAAATTATGTAACAAGGTAGGAAAACAAAGTTGGAAATAAGAACATCTCACAAGAAATCAGGGATTCAAAATTGGTGCTAATTAAGGGATGACCTCATATATCTACGGAAACATGAAGAATCAGCAGAGGATATCATATGAAAAATCAGTACATTACTACTCATAATCATTCAGAGATTCAAGACAGTAGTGGTTCAAGCAGGGTGAACACGCAAGAAGCAGCAGAATCAAAGACCCAGTAGCATAGTGAAGCAACAATCACAAAGAAATAGGGGTTTCTCATGGGAAACAGACACACATACGAATCGAAAGAAAAGACATGCTCAGCACAGTGTTAAAACTAAATAAATCATGATTAAAAGTGATAAACATTTAAGCATATGAGAAAAATCACTTAAACTTCAAGAAATCATTTGAAGAAAAGGTCTCAGAAACCCTAAGTGAAAAACTTGTTCAAAA
This sequence comes from Nicotiana knightiana, assembly GCA_005239525.1. NCBI lineage: Eukaryota > Viridiplantae > Streptophyta > Magnoliopsida > Solanales > Solanaceae > Nicotiana > Nicotiana knightiana. Next base: position 58,088 of record ML390531.1, on the reverse strand, counting down.
ATGGAAAACCTTTAAGAAAAAAATGTAATAATACTCGTAATAAACCCGGATCTAGTGTAGATCTAATAGAATAGGAAGGTTTTTTGAAGAAAACATGTAAAAAAATTCATGATATACACAGATCTAAAGGAATCGTGAAAATACCAGGGGTTAGGGTTTCAGAGAGTTGAAAAAATAAGAAAAAAACTTAAAGATGTCGCCATCGTTAGCCGGAAAAGTCATGGCTCTTACTCAGATAGACGGAGGAGGCCGAAAGATGGCATGAGGGACCATAGGTAGGAGCTGAACCACTCCAAGCTCGCCTGAGGGCCTTAGGGTGCCATTAGACCGGTGTAGGGTGAAGCAATAACCAAGAGACAGTGAAAGACCACAGTTTCCGGTGAGGGAACTAGCCGGAGAAGACAAACAAACTCCATTGGAGGTGGAGAGATAAGGGAAGGTTCTAGAGAGAACCAGAGAGAACTAGAGAGAGATAGAGAGAGAATGAGAGATTGGGAAATGAAGGGTCGGAGGGGGGAGGTAGGTCTAGGATTAATTATGGTAGGTGAGATCTGGGCCGTTGATCTAATTTGATCAACGACTCAGATAGATCCGGGGTTGGGCCGAGTATGGAATTGATTTGGGCCGTTTAAAATCTGATGGGTTGGGTTAGAATTAGGCTAGAAGTTAAATATACGTGGCTAATTGTTAAACACCCATTAAAAATAGATAAATAATTAAATAAAAATATCTAGTAATCATATAAAATGAAATTAATGCTAGATAAGTGAAATTAAGGTAATTAATGAGTATAAAAAATATAAAATGAAATAATTATTGATTTAAATGGTAGAAAGTGTACAATTAGGCCATAGTTGCAAAATTATTATAATTATGGTCAAATAATGCCAAATTGTCTAATTTGTGAAATAATTAAATCCTAATAAAAATGATATATTGACTGGGAAATAATTTGAAATTCTTTATAATACAATTTATGAATAATTATTGAATATAAAAAATGCTGAATAAATTGGAAAAGGATTTAATAAAAAATATGAAAAATCTCGGGAAAATACCAGTTATTATAAAGACCGGTTTTGAAGGTATATATACAAATTTTAAAATAATTTGGGAAAAAATTGGGTATCAACAGTATTCATGCTACACTTCTACACTTCTTGTGCAAATTCTAGTGTTGATCCCAACAGCAGTTAGTGGAGGCTTGCTCAGGTTAGCTGATCCCGGAGTCTTAAGGTATAGTTGCACGACGTCCGCAACCCTGAAGTCCCCTTTCTTATTTAGTTCTACTATTTATTTTCGTTTCAAACAGTTGTACTTTCATTCAGAATTTAGTTGTAGCATTGTTAGAATGTTCCTATATTTTTGACACTAGATTCTGGATTTTTGATTAGTCAGCATTTGGAGTTATTATACATGCTTTTAAAGCTCTACAACTTATTTACCGTTAAATTTCTTTGAAATTTGGTTTTAAATGATTAGGTTTGTACTAGTATTGGATTGCCTAGCAAATGGACGTTAGGCTTTATCACTACCCCGCGGTGGGGATTTCGGATCGTGACAAGTTAGTATCAGAGCCGGATTGCCTATGTCTCACGATTCATGAGCAAGCTTAGTAAAGTCTGGAGGATCGGTACAAAGACATCTGTACTTATCTTCTAGAGGCTATAGAGCTTTAGGAAATGTCACTTCTTTCTTTGTCTATCGTGCGACTTTATTCTATCACTTAAGTTTGAACCATTCTATTCTTGTTCTCTCTCAGATGGAAAGGACATGCACAACATCCATAGCCGAGTCGGAGCCCATGTTGTAGCCACTACCAGGGGTAGGGGCTGGGGCCGAGCCTGAGGACAAGTCAGAGGAATAGGCAGGGGTAGAGCTCAGCCTAGAGCCCGCACAACAACACCTATTGCAGAGCCTCAGATCGAGCACGGGGAGGAGATCCCTGCTCCAGCCGTGCCAGTTAGACCAGTTCAGGTCCTGGAGTGTTTCATAGCCACTCTCGTACTTCAGGTTACTCTAGTCCACTTAGTGGGCCTTATGGAGAGTGTAGCCCAGGCCGATGCATTTCCTGTGGCACTAGCCATCTCTCAGGCTAGGGGAAGAACCAGACTCCCGATACTCACTCTCCGAAGCATATGGCTCCCATATATAAGACTCTGACAGTTCCAGTAGTTGGAGTAGTTTGGATAGGTTCACTAAGTTATATCCTATTCGCTTTGGTGGTACACCTTCTGAGGACCCACATGATTTCATTGATCGTTTCCACGAGGTGTTGATCGACGTGGTTATAGTGAATCAATGGAGTTGACTTCGCGGTATTTCAGATACACGGCTCCGCCAAGGGATGGTGGCCGGACTATATTCAAGGCAGACCAGGAAGGTTTCCTCCACTCACTTGAGATCAGTATTTACAACTATTTTTGGAGAAGTCCATCCCTTTTACTCTGAGAGAGGAGTACCGTAGGCAGTTTGAGAGCCTCCGGCAGGGTAGCATGACTGTTACCTAGTACGAGACCCGATTCGTAGATTTATCTCATCGTGCAGTTGTCTTGCTCCCTATTGGTAGGAATAAGGTGAGGCGACTCATTGATGGCCTTACGTTAGGTATCAGGCTACAGATAGTCAAGGAGACTGGGATGGTATTTCTTTCCAACGGGTGGTAGAGATTGCTAGACGGATCGAGATGATTCGTGGTTAGGGTAAGGAGGCAGTATTGAGAAGAGGCCTCATCATTTCGGTGGTTTCAATGGTTCCTTGTTTGGAGTAGAGACCACCCTCACAGGACGATTCGGTCAGCACTTCAGGCAGCGCACGACGCTTCAGGAAATTGTGGTTCTTATGGGTCTCGTTCTGCGTAGCTAGCCTACAGTGCACCACCAGCTCCCATCAGTGCACTACTGCCATCAGGGTCAGTCCCAAATTCAGCAGCCACAACAGTCGAGAGAGTGCTTTGAGTGTGGAGATACGGGTCATATCAGGAGGTAGTGTCCCGGACTTCAAAGTAGTGTGCCTCAACAGGATTCTCATGCCATGGTTCCGGCACCCGTTGCTCCACCGCCGGCTCAGCCAGCTATAGGCAAGGTCATGCATCTAGAGGTGGTGGTTAGGCTGTTAGAGGTGGAGGCTAGCTAGTTAGAGGTCGTCCTAGAGGTGGAAGTTAGAGAGGTGGGGCTCATCCCCATTTTTATGCATTCCGAGCTAGACATGAGGTAGAGTCATCTGATGCCAGTCATCACAAGTGTTATTCCGGTTTCCCATAGGGATGCCTCAGTTTTATTTGATCCGGGTTCCATCATATGTGTCATTCTATTTTTCTTCATTGATATATCTCGTGATTCTTTGAGTGCTCTTGTTTATGCGTCTACACCTATGTGTCATTCTATTTTGCTTCATTAATATATCTTGTGATTCTTTGAGTGCTCTTGTTTATGTGTCTACACCTATGGGAGATTCTATTGTAGTAGACCGTGTTTATCATTCGTGTTTGGTGTCTAATGGGAGTTATGAGACTAGGGTAGATCTTCTTTTACTCAGCATGGTGGACTTTGATGTTATCTTAGGCATGGACTAGTTGTCACCATATCATATCTTGGATTGTCATGCCAAGACTGTGGCCTTAGCTATGTCGGGGTTGCTTTGATTGAAGTGGAGAGGGACTCTGGGTCATTTTACTAGTAGGGTCATTTCTTATGTGAAGGCTCGGTGTATGATCGAGAATGGATGTCTAGCATACTTGCCTATATTCTTGATCCTAATGCAGAGGTTCCTCCATGGTTTCAGTACTACGTGTGTGTGAGTTCCCAGAGGTGTTTCTTACAATTTTGCCGAGGATGCCACCCGACAGAGATAACGACTTCTGCATTGATCTGGTTCCGGGCACTCAACCCATTTCTACCCCACCATACCGTATGGCCGCAGTTGAGTTGAAAGAACTGAAGGAGCAGTTGCAAGATTTGCTTAATAAGAGATTCATTAGACCTAATGTCTCGCCTTGGGGTGCATCGGTGTTGTTTGTGAAGAAGAAGATAGAACGACGAGGATGTGTATAGATTATCGACTAAGCGTGTTTGGTCAATTTTCTAAAATCAGCTTATTTTGAGAAGTGCTTTTCTCAAAGTGAGAAACAATTTATATCTGACTAATTAATTTAAAAAGTACTTTTGAGCAGCAATTAATTTTGCCAAACTTTTAAAAAGTGCTTCTAAGTGTATTTTTCTTAAAAATACTTTTTTAAAAAGTACTTTGAAAAGAAATTACTTTTTATTACTTCTCAAAACTCAAAAATACCTTTTTTCTTCTAAAAGTTTCACTAAACAACTTTATAAAAGGTACTTTTTCAAAAAGTACTTTTAGCCACAAAAAAAAAAGAAGAAAAATTAACCAAATACAATGTAAGTTACACTGATGACTTAATTTTTTTATTGCATATTTTCTAATCCAAAATTGTGAAGTCTTCCCGTTATCAGTTTGTACACAAAAAAAAGGTTTGTATTCAATGTCAAATAAATATGGTAGGCGTTAGGCTTCTATTCTTTTCTAGGTTCCTAGTCTTTGGCTGCTCCTCTATTTCCTAACTCCTCCAACATAGTTAGATCGCATCACCTCTCTCTGCCCGTTGATCATAGCTACCTCAGCAATTGCTCTCAACCTTATAGCTCAAAATCAATTACCGGTCATTTTAAGCGAAATTTATAGTTTTGCACACGTGTTTTCGGGCGAAGAAGAAGAAGTGCGAGATAGAGAAAGGAGGCTAGTCTTTGAGAAGAGAAGAAGAGGAGATATATGAATTCCTTGAGTGGGTCTGTCGTGGATAACATTGATCCTTGAAATTGTTTGAGAAAGTACACAATTGTAAGTTTTCTGGTGAAATTAGGAAAAGACCCAGTTCAGCTGTGAACGTACAGATTGTTTTAGTTGCGATGAGTTCAGGAAATGTGGGGCGGCTGCCATTGATGAATGTTGTTAAATTTAAGGGAGTGCCAATTCTGCAGCAATTGCATTTGGAGGAGCGGCTGCTAAGGACTTCATCTCAAAACTGGTGCATTGTGAATGATGGAACCAATGAACCCACCATTGTCATGGGTATTTCAGGGTGAGCTATCAATTTTCACCCTTTTTTATGGTATGACTCTTTTTTTTCATAGTAATACTTTTGCCAGAATTGTTTCTTGATTGTTTTTATTGGCGGGTTCATTATACAACTTGCCTTGACGATTGGGTTTGCACTGATCCTGGTTCCTTCTGCTTCACTTATTAATCCATCACCATCTTTAAACTATATAGTGCTTGTGCCCAATGGTGGAGCCAGGAAGGGGATTCGGAAATTCGAACCTCAAGCAATTTAACTTATGTGTGTGTCATAAAGACACACTGATAACAAAGCCAGTTTTTCCACTTTCTTATATTGTTTAGACTGTATATTCTTTGGAGCTAAGCTATCAGTATTACCTGCACTGCTGTTGCGCAAGTTCTGATCTATCAGCTTACAATTGATGCAAGAAGTTACAGAGTACTTGAATGCCATGGCTGCAATGATAGAACGTTTTTTGTTGTATGTTTCTGATTGAGTTATTTGTATAACAACATTAACCATTGTCACAGAAAACCAGCTGAACTTCTTGAAATCGGTTCTGTTTTGCAAGACAAGATTCCAGTAGTAAAGAGGTTTACTGGAGGAGGCACTGTAATTGTCGATCACAGGACAGTTTTCATCTCCTTCATATGCAACAAGGATGCTGTCCCTACTGTACAACCATATCCTAGGCCCATTATGTCTTGGAGCAGCCAACTCTATAGCAAGGTGTTTCAAGGAGTTGGGGATTTCTCTCTTCGTGAAAATGGTACTTTTTCTGCTCCAGGATTATTTTCATTGTTGGCTGTCCAGCTTTTTGCAGGAAGAGGTGCAGGTTTTCTTCTTCAAGAACCAAAAAACGAACCCAAAAAAAAAAAAAAAAGAGTAACCTTGCTTTTATGGCAAAAAAAGGACTTGCTTTTAAACTTTGTTATGGAGGAAATACTTGCTTATACTTGCTGTATGTTATGTTTTGCACTATATATTTCTCTATGTATATATTTGTAACACTGAGTTAGTTTGATATTATTGATTCATTTGACTAATCAAAAAACAAAAATAGAAGTTCAATTGGCTGACAATGTATTTATGCATGTACTGGGGCTAAAAACCAAGGTTGAGTGTCAGGCTAACGATGCTATTACACTGTAGTCATCAAGGGAGCTTCCTATTATGTAGATTTAATTATTTGTGGTCAATAAGGTTCACTCACTTTCTTACTAACTTCCTGACAAGAAAAGTGCCATTCGTTGGATTGGATGCTTCTTTTTCTGTATTCTTATTTCTTCTTGTTAGCAATATTCTATTCTTTCTTCTCTGTGCAGTTGGTTCCTGTTTCTATGTACATTGTCTTACTTGACCTTAAAAGAATTGTGAATACTATCCCCCCTCTCTCATTCTCTTGCTTTGTCTGGATATCCATCGGACTGCTTGTTTTTGTCCTTCATTTTTTGTTCTTTTTTTTGCTCACACGGTGATATGACTTGAGGAATCCTTGTTTTATGTCTTGCTCACTAGCTTTCTCGACGTCCAACTTCATATTGTACTTTTACATGATCACAGACTACGTCTTTGGCAACCGCAAGTTTGGGGGAAATGCTCAATCTATCACAAAAGGCCGTTGGATCCATCACACATCCTTTCTTTGGGATTATGGGATGATGAACATGGCTTATCTCAAACTTCCAAAACGAGCTCCTGACTATCGACAGGTTTGCAAACAATTCAAGTTCTTTGTTCTGCTTGTTAAATAGTCTTGTGAGCCTTTTTTTTAAGAACTTGATGTAGCTGCTTTTGAACACTCTGTTTCTGGAAACACTGATTTAAGATGTTGGCAGAATAATCTTAACCATGTTCAGGATCGATGCAAAATTTCATTCTCGTACACTGCAACATTAACAACTATGTAGTAATTAATAGAATTACATTATTATTGAATATTTTCATAACCGTTTTTTTTTTCTCTTCCCTCTAACATATAGTACATTTAGGTACAGAGAATAGATAAAGCATTTTCATATAAAAAATATGGTGCTTGCATGCATGCATACTCTTCTAAGCTGATGGGGTGAAGACCTCTAAGTTGATGCTGACATCATGGTGAAAAGATGAAGCATGGGTAGTCTTCTCTGTTTCACTTGGCTTGAGGAATGGGTACTGAGATTAATTACTTCAGAAAATCTACAAAAATTGGATCAGTGTCACTGGTAAGGGCTGTCCCAATGTGGTTATAAGATAAATTTACTGAAGAGGATCTTTCATGTGTTCTGAAGAAATTGTCCCTGAAACTATGGATGTGGCAGTGAGCCTTAGAAGTTGTTTACTATCAAGTATACTTGGTAGTTGGCTTGGTTGAAAAGGTAAAGCTAGTTAATCTCAGTTTGCAAGCAGCCCCAATGTTGAAGTCCGTGGTACATGCATCATCTCCTCACATATGAAATTCCCAAGTTCGTCTTTTACTCCTTTGTAGTCTTCTAATTTCCTGCCTGCATAAAACCTAATATATCATACTCTTGAGTGTAAACTATACTAGTGTCCTCTTAACTAAGCTCTTGCTTAAGGTCCACATATGAAACTATCCTTTTTTCAAGTGCTCACATGGGCAATCAAGAACCCCACTATTCCATTATTCCGAATTTTTGCCTGGAGTCATGTCCGTACCAGGAGTCCAAGTTCCAATATGCAGTTGTGATGAGCTGAGCCCAGACCTCCCTCGCGATGAGCATGCGACGCATGCTCTGTATTTGGTCCAGGAGAGGGAGCATGTGATGGACAAGCTATGGGGCCAAAACATTCTGTTCCAGGCTCCTGCCTTGACTGCACTGTGCTCTCTTTTCTAGTGATAGTTCCTGGCAATATCACCTCTTTCGGGTTATTTTCCAATAGCCACTTTTTCAATAAATTCCAAGTGATCAAACTTTTTCTGACTATTTTCAGCAAGTTTTCTGGTGCCTATTGAATCTTTTTATGTTTTTAAGCATAAATAAACTCAAACTGGTTTCCAACCTTCGCGTGCATCTTAGAATGTTAAGTGTTAGTGTTAGAGTGTTAGAATTAGAATATTGAAAGAATTAAGTTCTTTAGTTGGATATTCTCTCACATTGACAAATCTTATATATGTTGAGTCTAACACCTACAATTAGGGTTCTAGTATATATTGAATAAACAAGTTATCAAAGTATCTCTTCCTTTTTCTTATTTTTCACATTAGACTTTTCTCTTAGATGTATATATCTTTCTTAGCCGTTATATCTTTTTTAACAAACTAAACTTGTAAACTTATTGAAATTTCATATTGTCGTGCTATTCATAACTTATCAACTAGATGAGATCCACAGTAGTTGGGATCCATTTGTGCTTGCATCACTGATTCATTTACTCCCTCTCTGCTGGAGTGCTTGTCCTATTTTGCCTTCTGATATTCAAATGGTATAATCTTTGGCTAATACTTTTCACAATAATTTTCTTCAGCGTTAAGTTGGAAAGCTTACCTTTGTCTGTATTCTTTTTTGTAAATTCTAAACTCTTGAATGTCATTTCAAATAAAAATAATTTTATATCCACTTAAATAAAATTAAATCTAAAGTATTGTAACAAAAGTTATTAAGGAAAAACAGGAAGATAACTTCTACTTATTATATGAGATCCACAGTATCTATTTGTCCCTGTACCAAGGTCTCATTTGGGAAGTTGATGAGTTCCTTATGTGCAAGACGACTAAAGCTATCCATATCTTATCTTAGGGAATGCCATGTCTAAACAATGCCTTTGAGGTTCTAGTTGCTAAAGTAAATATAGAGAGGCTCTTGATTGCCTGTGTCCGAACATACTCCAACATCCAGATCATAAGCTTGCTTTCACCTCTTCGAAAGGACGTAACACATTCCCAATCCTAGCGACAATTGGTGCTTTCTTTGGTGAAGTATTCCACAGAGTATCAAAGTAACAAAAAGTTGTTTCTTTCATGAGCTACCTTTACTGTACTCTTAACTCCGTCATTTGATATGTCTCTCAACCCTGCTCTCATTTCTGCTTATAGTACTTTTCCAGCTTATTTCACTTTAATGCCTCCACATCGCTTTTTAGATGGCTTTGCAAACTTGAACTTCTTAGTATTTACTGGTGTTTTTCAGTCGAATTATGCATGCCATGGAAATCTTATAGCTAAGAGAGACTGCAACATGATAATTACACCTAAATTCTTTGGCTTGAAAGGATCGTTTATGCGTTAACTTCAAGTGGAGTTTAATATTCTCATGGTGAAGTCTTGCTATGTTTTCCCCTTGGAATTATGCATGACATGACCAACTTATAGCTGAGCAAGACTGCAGCATGATAATTACACCTAAGTTCTTTGGCTTGAAGGGATTCTTTATTTATGAACTTCAAGTTGAGTTAAATATTTCATGCTGAAGCCTATTAGTTCCTATTTTACTCTCATTTGTTACTTGACAATTTGCTGTTTTGGTTCATGAGATACTTCACTACTTTTTATTTGACAAGTTACTTTTCCATTGCACATTAGTAATTTGCTTGCTTTATTCTCTGATGGAGAGTTTGCCTATTGGTTATTCAGGCAAGAGACCATTCAGACTTTATCTGCCGCATGAAGGATTATATATCTCGGCAAGAATTCATAAATAGAACCATATCTGCACTTGACAGCCACTTTTCTGTGACTTCTCTGGAGCTTAAATCATTTGACTGTCCTGATGATACAAAATTTATGCCCTCCTCTAGACTGCTTGGAAAACAAGAATTGGAGGAAAGTTTTGAGTCTGAATCTGGGAATGTCATACTTCAGTCACTGTAATTGCCACAAGACCTCCGCTTGAGGTGCTACTGTATGTCAATGTACCTTAATTGGTTATTCGTTGAGGAATAATTTTCCCTCTTTCCATGAGAATATTTTTGTTGGATTGGGCTCCTAATCTGGTTGTGGTTGCCTACCTCCAACTCATTCATGTTGCTACTTACTCGGATAAAAATACTGGGAAGAAGTGCAACCTTTTACCATTGTGTGTTACAGGGGGCATAATTAAGTCCTTGTTTGTAAGCACATCGATTGAGCATCTACATTATTAACTCATTGGACAAACCACCATCTCTACAGATACTGTTTGTAATCTGACCATCTCTCTCTCCTTCATTTGGTTGTGGTTTTATTTCTTACAGCAAAGGGACTCTGCTTAAAAATGTGAGCTGCCTAGACTTTGATTCCAAGAGTTTATTGTTGGTAACTTTGTTGCTCGGACTCTGCAAAAGCATCACCAGGTGCTTGTTGGATCCTCCAAAAAGTAGTTCATTTTTGGATGATCTGATACGGGTGTGGCAGCATTTTTGGAGAGTCCACGCAACATAGGTTGCTAGTAGAGGTCTTCATAGTCAGAGAAAACTTTCAATTGTACACTACCTATTGATTGGTAAGTTTTGCTTTTCAATAATCATAGCTATTATGTTAGCAAGCACCCGCACTATGAAATGCCAATGTGACAATAGCATCATGTACAATATGAGCAACAGTCGTTGATTGAAATGGTACAAAAGAGTAACTTCTTGCTTTACTTGAATAAATACTGGAACATTCTTTTGCAGTTTTGTCCAGATGCAAAATTTAAGATCTTCCGTAAAAGCTCTCTCTTAACCAGATCAACTTTCAGTGAGCTTCTCGACCATCTGGAAAGCAAATATTCTCTTGATGATCTAGGAGAATTATCCGAGTAAGAATGCAGTTCTAGTCGTCCTGTACATTAGAGGTCACTTGTTTATAATAAAGCTGAATTCTTGATCAAAACCACTAACTCATGATCGAAAGATAACAGTATCTTTGGCGTAGTAGCTAACAGGTTTTCTGTTTCACGATGGTTTGGACAAAGGTGTTGTGCCATGGGTCTGAAAGGTGCTGCATCAGGTTATCAAATGGTCCTTTCAATCACACTGTGTTGTACTATAATTCCGAAAAATGCCAACATTTCCAATCTCTCCCTGCAAATCCACTAGGACATTAGCTTGTTTCCATTAAGTCATACGAAGTCTCATAAAGAAATCAACTGGCTTATTATTAGTGACTTAGCATTAGCAATCTCCTTCTCCTTAGCCTCCAAAATTTAGGGGATTGAAAACATCACCTGGATAACCAACTACATTAGGATAGGAGAGGTAAGCCATAATTCTTGAAGATAGGGCCTTGGTTGACACTTCCTGGCCAACGAATCTCATAGAAGAGGGAGAAGAAGTAAATAAAAAAGAAGATGTTGATGATCTGTCTCTGTCCAAGAGGGCAGAACAATCGGAAAGGTTTATTGGTGAAGGTGTTTTGGCTGCTAAGAAAAATAAGAAGGGAAAACAAGAAAAAAGGGCAAGTTCCGATTAATGGATGAACCGTATGTTGTTGTGCTTATAGATCTTGAAATAGATGAAGTAGCTAAAAGAGAAATAGTTCTTCTGCTTCGATAAAAAAGAGGAGGTATAATTTTAATGAGCCAGGGACCAACTCTAAAAGGAAGAAGGTGAGTTTCTTAACAACTGTAAGAAAGGATCCAACAACAGGCTTTTTGCGGGAAGTGCGAGTGTTACAATGAGGTAGAGTCAGCCGCCGTGTTTGTGAAGAGGAAAGCGAAACCACCAGGTAGGTAGGGAGGGAGGCATTGTGTTGAATCACAGAAGTAAGAAGGCGACATTACGCGAAAATCGGGCAACACAATTCACTCCCATCCTCTTATGTTTAGGTGTATCCCAAAATAACATTAACATAGTGTAACAAGATGAAGTCGATCACAAGTAGAGTTGATGAAGATGCAAAGTAGTCCCATTTTCCTGCATCATTCCACTTTGGGACATTAATGGTAACAATGTTGTTCAAAACTTTGGGCAGTTGCATCCCAGCAACACCCAACATAGCCCTGCGACTATTTACGAGCTCAGTTTGGACGAATCATTTCACGTTTTCTCGGTCCTTATTAGCAAGTCCCAGTGGATCAAAACCATTTTCTCCAGGGAGCCTAACAAAGTAATGTTCCAATATCAGTGCTAGACAGAGTTAGAGTTAAGATTTTGAGCTTATGGTATTTTAAAAACAGCAGTTTACTAGGTTGTATATAAATTATTTATACATAAATTACTAAGAAGTATTGGGGCGAGATGATCAAACAGGACATGGCGCGACTCCAGATTTCCGAGGACATGAATCTTGATAGGAAGGTGTGGAAGTCGAGTATTAGGGTTGTAGGTTAAAGGGTAGTCGAGCGGTTTCCTCTTTGTCCCGGTTTCCCTCTTTGTACCGACGAGTATGATAGTGTTTTGTCTAGCACTACTAGCGATTTATGATGTGTTTCATACTTTTGCATAATATTTGTGTTACTGCTTTTTCATTTATTTGCTGTCTCACGTTGCTGATATTATTTTTCGGGTTTTTCTGTCACAGATCGATTGTCTCTGAGCTGAGAGTCTCCCGGAAACAGCCTTTCTACCCCCTCTGAGAGTAGGGGTAAGGTCTGCGTACACTCTACCCTTCTCAGACCTTACTTATATAATTTTACTGGGTTGTTGTTGTTATTTTGCATGGGGTCAAAGCTACTGCTTTTACAGAACCTGTATGCTGAACGGTAGCTCTGTAGTAGAGTTCAATAGTGAAATATGTTTCCTGGATGGTTGTGCTTATATAGTGCAATTTTTTATTTTTTATTTTTTGGTTGGAAAACGCTTTTGGCAACCAATGGAATGGTATGGTCGGTGAAAATTTATATTGCAGGACCCCCACGTAAAATTTGAGATTAAGACGTAATTTTACCGTTGCTGTGTACTCGAAAATGAAACTTATATTTCTGATTTTGCTTACCTTGAATTGTACAAAATATTTGCTTCATAGAAAGTATTTTCCAATAATATATAGAAGAATAACTTTTGTTACTTATGGGTGGAAGCATGAGGCGGCGGCACTTCCATAAAGCAAGTAAAGTAATTACTTTGGATCCCACATTTGTGGGGGTCCTATTTTTGTTACAATTAATAGGTTATGTATAAGCTTAAAAAAATATTCTCTGAAGTGAAAAAGTTTGATTTTTTTCTTTAACAAGTATAAAGAAGAAAGATTTGCAATTGCTATGATTTCTGCCATGAAAATTACACTTGAGATGAATATCGAACCAGATTTTCGTAAGAAACATATGATATATAGGAAGTAACAATTTGATGACAATGTTGATAATGAAATCTCAAAATCTTTCAAAGAGTACTTTGAAGTTGATTACTTTATATATAGTAGACAAGACTATGTTTTTCAGTTCAAAATAGATTTGAACAATTCGAAGCATATGAAAATATTTTTTGTTTTCTATTTAGCAGTAAAAATTAAGATCGTTAGATGATAAAAATTTGAAAAAATATTGCCTTAATCTTGAAGCATAATAATCAATTCAATATTGATGGTTTAGATTTATTTTCGGAATTGAAAATATTAAAAAAAAATACAATTAGAATATAACAGTTTAATTAATACACTCAGTCAAATAAAAAGATTTGATTCTTTCCCAATAACAATATTATTTATGGAATAATGTTAATAATTCTTGTTAATGTTGCTTCAGCGGAAAGAAAATTTCAAAATTAAAATTGATACAATCTTACCTAAGATGAACAATGTCTCTAGAAAAGTTAAATGGATCAGCTATATTGGTAATTAAGAAAGACTTATTAGGAGTTGATGATTATAATAAAATTATTATTAACTTTGTGTCTAAGAAACGCTAGAAATATAGACCTCAAATAAATAATTTCTTTTTAAGTTAAGGCCTCTCATAAAGTTTGGCTTTAGGCGAGTTTTTGGCCAATATTGTCCCTTATATTTGAAGGTAGGTCTATTTTGGTCCCTCAAATATAACCTTGAACATATTTAGTCCCTTAAGTATGCTAAAGTGGAGTACCTTTAGCCTCACTGATATAATGTGTTAAAAAATTAACGGTGTTACCCTACCCTGATTCATGAAGCATATCTTCTGCTCTGAAGCAAGACGTTTTCTCTCCTTTTGTTGGATAACACAAATTATCACTTTAACTCCTCATTATTAGATAATGGCTTCTAAAATTTTGACCTTGAAAATATCCCTTGTATCGCCGTTGTAAAAATAATAGCCAAAAAATATATAAAATTTGTATATTTTGTACACACACACACACACACTTTGTATGTTATTATACAAAAATTATACAAATTTAAAATATACTTTTTCTACTACCAAATGTAAATAGTTTCTCGCACGGGCTAAAAATAATAATACAACCTGGTTATTCGTTTGCTTCAATAATATGCCTAGAAGTGTTCATGGCAGCTCTATTTTTTTTCAAATTTTAACTTTTCTTTTTAGAAAAATCAACTGAAAATTTTAAATATGTATATATATATACAAAAAAATTATACAAATTTTATAACTTTTTCGGCTATTATTTTTACAACAACTATATAATGTCATTTTCTCATTGAAAACTGAAACAGAAGGGGATATTTTCAAGGTCAAAATTTTAGAAGACACTATTTAAAAATGAGGAATTAAAGCGATAATTTGAATTATCCAATAAAAAGAGAGGAAACGTTTTGCTCCAGAGCAAAAGATTTTCTTCATGAATCAGAGTTGGGTAAGACTCTTAGTTTTTGAACATATTGTGCCAGTGAGACTAAATGTGCTCCAATTTAGCATACTTAAGGGACTAAATCTGCTTAAGGTTATATTTGAGGGACCAAAATAGACCTACCATCAAAGATAAGGGACAATACTGGTCAAAAACTCGCTTTAGGCCACAAAACTCGTCAGCCGCCCCTGGGTGGAAGTTATGCTCCTTTGCAAAGATTTCTATCTTTTATTATACTAGTATCTATGAACGTGCTTGCACGTTCGTAATGGCACGTGATGATTTAAACATTTATTTATATGAAAAAATAAAATTTAATTAATAAAAGAAATTTTGTGTATAATAACAACGATCATTTAAATGCCTACAAATATTATTACATTAGCATAATACATGAATTTAAAATAAAAAGACATCATAAAACTTACACAAATGAGCAATTTTGTCATGGTAGTATGATAATTATGTATTATAGTCTAAAAGTATTTAATGTGATGGTATCTTAACGTCCACTTCTTTGTGGATAATATTTTTTTGTGTATGTTTCCTCTTAATGCTTTGGTTGCTTTGGCTTAACCAGAACTCTTGTTGTCGATCTTGATATCCCTCCTGAAAGTGCAACATACAGTTATTCGTGCAATAAAATATATTGCGGTAAATATACTCAAATATTTAGGATGTTTGTCCTTGTGCTTTATTTATTATATTTGCAAAACCTAAACATACTAAAAATTATTTTCATACAAATTTAAAAGGATATTCCTTTAGTTTTGGAAGACGAAAGTTGAATTCAAGTATAAGAATATACTTAGAAGCACATTGACCAGTATCATAATTTTTGCATGTAGGACGTTATTGTCAAAGCTTCTATATACCTAAGTTATTCGGTATATTAAGTTTTTCAGTAGCATGACGGTTATATTTTTCTTCCAAATCAACCTATATACAATGGAAGATCAACTTAGTCTATTATATATACGGTGACACTAACATACGTAAGAAATAATAAACTTGACAACAAACATGTATGGTAGAAGGCCATTTGGTATTAAAGTATTTAAGTATTCTTCTTAGTAGTAATTATTTGTATCATTTTCTACTGAATCAAAAATAGGAAAACATTTTGTTTTTACTATGAAAATTTGCAATCAATATTTTATTTAGTTGATCAACATATTCATTTTTGCTAGTTAATATATCTTTTTAATTTTATAATGCGATTTGCACAAATTGCGTTTTAATCTAATGATAGAAATATTTCTCTGATTAATGCACCACTATTATCATTGGGATTGATAACTAAGTGTTTAGGAAGAACCAAATCATCTTTTATTGGATGCTCTTATTCGTTTCCGACACAAAGCATGAAGATACTGAATACTGGATTTGTTCTTATACTAAATAATCTAAACTAAAAATCGAAATTGTCAGTTGAATCGTTTTCATTTGAGGCCAGAATTATAACTTTGGCAAGCTAGCTTTTACTGTTTCTACTTTTATCGATTTTGGAACTACTGGTAGTACTTGACAAAAATTACCTCCCAGATTATTAGTTTTCCACCAAACAGTTCATTAATATCCAATATATCTCTCGAGCTCCGTTTGATACTTAGCCATAAGTGCTTCATCCCTTATTATCAATTTTGTTTTCCTTATAAATTTAGCATCATTGTTCTGCTTTGATATATTTGCGATGGTTATTTAAGTTGTTTGGAGAGGTATAACAAATCTAAAGTAGGTGGCCTCACAATAAAATCGTTCTTGATACACCACTTGTTATTATTGCTAACGGTGGCATGCCTCTTGATATGATATTTGCAAGTAATGCATGACATTAGTATTATTTCGATTCAGCCGGAGGCATCTACAAAGAATAATCCCGTTATTGCAGAGTCGACTCTTTATAATATAGTCTTGAAAGTTTGTTCGTGTCTTGGATTTAGCTTTGATTGTGCTTCCTCAGACACTTGTGTCGCATTTGATTCTTAATAATATATTAATTTTTTTACTTTTATTCTAACGCTCCTTTTATGGAATAAATTTATGTACCCTAATATTCTTTTTCAACTTGAATAAGAATTTTACTCATATGATGAATTTAAAAAATAATTGAATTGGATTCCCTTGCTAAATAATTAATTAAAATATTTAATTATTTGATTTAACATAAAAATAGTTTATTCTATATTGATCCAGATCTTAATATTCGTTCATCTCTTGTTTTGAATATTTAATCTTAATTATAAATTTATCCACCATAAATTTTATTTTCAAAGAGTAAAAGATTGATGTGACATTTTACTTTTAGATCTTTATGTCTGTAGAATCATTAGTGGTATCGACTCTTACCAACCATTTCTTTCTCTTTCTCCCACATTTAATATTATTAATATTTTCTTAGTTGTTGTTTAATAATTTAGTATTTTCAATATTACACGAAATGTTGATAAAAAAATATTATTTGTGTAGGAAAATAGTTCAAATATAATATAAAAATATATTATCGTGGGGGTATTTTTTTTGTCTCTATTTTAGCTCTTTATGCAATCAATTTAATATTTTGTTTTAATTTTTTTTTAGTATTGTACATTATGGAGTGATAGCCAATACATAGGATTCTGATGAAATTGATTTTATTAAACTTTCCTACATATTTCTAGTAAGAATTTAATAGAATTTTTTTATTAATTTTAATATATTAAATATTAAAAATTAGCATAGAAGTTATGCTCTTTTCCTATGAGTTCTTCCGTTTAATATTTTAGGGCTATTTTGGTATATTAATGTTGTATTTATGCTTTTAGAATAATATAGGCTCTCTTTCTCTAAATGGATTTGAACAATACAACACACTGTCAAATTAAATTAGTAGTAGGACATTATAATACGTTTTAAAATTAAATTAGTAATATGAATTTTTAAGAAGTATATCCTAAAAGTAATAGCATTACATGACTAAAGATATTTACTTGTACAATTTTATATGAATTAGACAGCCGTAAAGTAATTATACTAATGAGAGTCCTAAAGGTAATCACACGTAGGATTCCTAACGTGCAGTATTATATCCTAAAACTAATAGGATTTAAAGGTTAATATCTAGAATTTCGGTTATGTCCTTTATTATGAGTTATTTTATTTAATATTATAAGGTTACTTTTGTAAACCGATATTGTATTCATACTTTTATAATAATATAAATATCACTTGCTTTGTTAACACTTAAATATATTGCTGCTAACACTGAAATATATCACAAACACAATCCATATTCTCATTTTTTGTATATTCATGTATTTTTATATTCAATCATACAGAATTTTTATAGAAAATATTTCTCCCCGCATAATAAAAATGTGATTTAGAATGCGCGTACCTGCCATCGACCATCGTGATAATTAAGAGATGCTAAGCCTGGAAGCCGTTCTCCTTTCTTGGCTACAACCTTAGAATGATTTGAGCTATGATGTTATTTCTTTTTTTCATTTAATCGTGAATTGTTCCGAGTGTTCAGTTTAATTCTTTGGCATACAGGCTCGATGGATAGTTTTGTTAGGTTGGATAATAGGATTGTACACATTATACATGAAAAAATATTTATTTTATTTCGATTTTGCTCTTTTTTAAATAAAAAAAAAAGCTTCGTGCATAAATCTTGGATTTTAAGAGTTTCATGCTTTGATTTGAAAATATATATGTCACGAACCCAAATCTAAGCCAGTCGTGATGTCGCCTATCGTGGAACTAGGCCAGTCAAAAGTACACTCAAATCGTAATAAGCTTCCATTTACATTTTTACTAAACTAGCTATACCGAATATTAAATACAACCCACGAGATCCAAGAGTCACTGGTCATGAGCATCTGCATAAAATATGCAACTAAAAGAAAGAATAAACCCTATGATAGTAAGCAGGAGAGAGCAGGACTGCGAACGCGTGCAACTACCTCGCAAAATCTCCGCAAAAATCTCTGGAACAAATACACAACTCACTCTGCCCTAACACCTGGATCTGCACACAATGTGTAGGAAGTAATGTGAGTACGCCAACTCAGTAGTAATGAAAATAAATCAGGTCAGAATAGTAAGAAACACATAAAAATCAAATCATCATTTCACCATAAGCACAACCTTTGTTTCCAACAATGTATACGTTAAATCATCACGCTTAAAAGTCGATTTCAGTAAAAATCATTTGAAAATATACTTGCCAATAGTTTAAACATAACTTTCAACAAGTTTAGTGTAAAAATGAGATAAATCATAAGAAGCCCCTGGGGCAAAACATATTTCATAAGTTCAGAGTGAAAGTGGTAAAATCATAAGTAGCCCCTCGGACAAAAACATGTATCAGAAATTGCCCCTCGGGCATGCCTCACAGTCACTCATAATCAACCCCTCGGGCATACCTCACAGTCACTCATAATCAGCCCCTCGGGCATACCTCACAGTCACTCATACCTCCCAATCACTCATCACTCGGCACTCGGTACTCGGCACTCGCACTCAGTAGGTACATGCGCTCACTGGGGGTGTGTACAGACTCCGGAGGGGCTCCTTCAGCCCAAGCGCTAATATCAAGCCACCTCGTGGCGTATCATATCCTCACAATCAGGCCCTCGGCCTCACTCAGTCAGAACCTCTCAATAGCCCCTCGGGCGTATCAGTAAAACGGGGTACTCGACCCAAAAACATCATTTTATTTCTCAAAATAGTATAAATAAGGCTGAGTTTCGAAATCAGTTAAGCATAACATGACTGAGTGTAAATCATAAATCAACAGTGAGGAAATAGCAGTAAAAAGCACCCAAGGGGTCTAAACAAGTCGGCACGAGGCCCCAAACATGGCTTATAGCCCAAATATATCAATAGTTTTAGAACACAATTTAACATATGATTTAGAGTAAAATACACAACTCAATAGTTGCCGCGAAGAGGACCAAGTCCAATCCAAAAATCAGTGCACGCCACATACTCGTCATCCGACATGTGCGTCATTCTAAAATAGTGAGAAATATGAAGTCCGGGGTTTCATACCCTCAGGACAAGATTTATAACAATTACTTATCTCTACCGGGCCACAATACTAATTCGTGATGCTCTTGCCCCTCAAATTGGCTCCCGATTGCTCCGAATCTAACAAAACCAGATTAGCATCATCAATATACGCTAAAGGTACAGAACCCAATCGAAAACTATCAATTTAGACACAATTCTCGAAATTCGGTCAAACCCGAGCCCCGGACACACGTCTCGGAATTTGATAAATTTTACATCACTAGAATCCTCGTCCTTCCATGATTCCATAAAAACCAAGAACACAAAAATCGGACCATAGTTGCCCACTCAAATCCTCAAAAGAAAATTCCAAATTTCATGTACTTATCTTCTCCAAATTTGGGTTTAATTTCAACAATTTTCCGGTTAAATTTCTTGGAAAACGATATAAAAACGAGTTATGAAGTTGGAACCTTACCTCCAAGTGAGCCTGTCATGCCCCAAAACCGAGGGACGAGACCGGCACCTAACCGGATGATCCCGTTCAAGTGGACCTGGATTTCCTATCCTACCCAACGCGTTACCCCGTGTGCACAATATACAAATTTATAATGAATTTACAACATAATTTCTATTTTTCCTCTTTTAAAGCTTCAATCCTTTGATGATCCCAAAATTATACAAACTAAACACAACATTTCCATCACGGGACCACGATTTCGAATAATTACAACTACTACCCAAAATATATATACAACCCACATAGTGTTTACGGAGCCTCTAAGAGTGCTAGGAGTTTACATAGACTTGCCGGTAACAAGGCCTCGGCTATACCTTTTACAACATAAGCAAAAGAGGATGATATAGTCCACATACGGCCCCGAGAGGAAATAGGGCTCACCAGAACTGCTGAAGAGATGAAGAGGAGGCACCACTAACGGCGGACCGAGCTACCTGCTATAGAACCACCTACATCCATATAAAAGATGCAGCGCCCCCGGCAAAAGGGGCGTTAGTACAATTGAATAGTACTAGCATGTATGGACAAAATTTACTCTATGTAAGATCAAGCAATACACATATAAGAGGCAGTTAAATAAACCCAAACAAATATTGCACAGGGATATAGAGAATCACAAATGAGGTTTTCACATTTTCTTATTTCAATTGTTCCCCTGTTGCGGCGCGCAACCCGATCCCACCTTACAATCATATTCCACCTGTATTTCTTCTGTTGCAGCGTGCATCCCGATTCCATCTCACACACACATTACACCCTTATTACTTCTGTTGCGGCGTGCAGCCCAATCCACCTTACAATTCTATTGCGGCGTGCAACCCGATCCCACCTTACAATTCTGTTGCAGCGTGCAACCCGATCCCACTGTGCAATTCATTTGATAGCAACATCAACCAATCAATTCAATCACAAGGATTTTCATCATCAATAATATACATTTGTAACAACCAAATAACCATGTGAAATCAAGGCCATAGTAATCTTTACCAAATGGTGAGTCATATACGGCATACCGTCAACATATAGTTCAATTAGATAAATCCACATTTCCTTTCCATTACTTTCTGCACAACATTTAGCACTTAGATGCATTCAACCATTTGATTCATTATCATTTCTTTCATTTTGCAGCACATCCTCTCATACCGATGTATTCAACATTTAACGAGCTTTGCACATGATAGAATAAACAACAGAGAATCATTTTTTTGAAGTCTCACATAGCATGGTGGTATGGAAATCAACTAGGACAATTAGAGAACAGAGTCTTACGCCGCAACACATTAGAACAATCGATTCACATATGTATAAGCCAGAAACTCTTACCGAATGCTCGGACACCAACAAGGTGACTCTACGAAGATTAAAGTTAGCCATACATACCTTGAGTCGGAATTCCCCTTTAAATTTTTTTATCACAAATCATCGGACCTTCTAGCACCGTCAATCTATTCCACAATGTGACATATTTCACTTAGAATTAGGAACCATAAACATAACTCGAACTCATTTAGGCATTTTATCGAGCGCTAGGTGACCCTTTAGATTACTAACCCCCTTTTTGTGAATAATTACCCAAACTCGTTTCCCTTTACTAGATTAGGGAGTTTAACTTACATGCATGCAAGGTATCGACTTTTATCTCCACGAATCAATTTATGTGTTCTACCCTTTTTAGCCAAAACCTGAGAATTAAAAGGAAATGGGGTGGGGACTCACCTCTTAGAGTGAAGAAGATGACAATTACTCAATAACTTCCAGGCCCGAGTAATAGTGAAGAATCAATTTTGGGTGAAGATAGAACCTTCTCTCTTAAGAACTCTCTCTTCCCTCTCTCTATTTTGTTCAGAAAATCATTAAAATGGAAGGGGGTAAGTGTTTTAATGAACAGGGGGTCGGGTATAAAAATTAGAATTTTAAAAGTCCCGAAGCAGAAATACGGTCAGGAATGCGATCGTATTCCTGCTATGCGGTCCGCATTCCTGTCACATAAATGGCCCTCAAATGGGCCAAAAAGAAACCGGACTGCCCAGGTATGCGACCATTATGCGATCCGCATACCTTTTATGTGATCGCATAGTGCGTCGCATAACCTCCTCCGCAAAAATGGAGGTGCAAGAATGCGACACTATGCGGTCCACATTATCAAAATGCGATCACATCTTGGGCCGCATAGCTGTCCTCAAATTGGACAGAAGACTGTCCATGTATGCGACCACTATGCGGTCCGCATACCTGTTATGCGATCGCATAGTGCGTCGCATAATAATGCAACTCTGGAAAATTTTATGGTTTAAGTCCCGGGTACTTTTTTACTCAAAAAGGGTCCGTTTTAAGAATTTCTACAGTTATAACAACACGGGGACCTATTTGGGCATTACTTTTAGCCATGAAATGTTACGGGTCTTTACAGAGCCCCTTTCATTTCTTCTTCAAACCCTCTCAAATAGCTCTCAACTCGTATAACAATGGAGGAAAGTGATGAAAAATTTCGTAATAGTGGGCTTAAAAATATTCTGCCCAGCACTTACGTCCCCTTCAGTGTGATTGCGTACCCAGAGATGCGTTCGCGATGCACAGACCAGCCCACTCTATGCTATCACATACCAACACACGCGATTGCATAGAACAATTTTCCATCCCACACACGCTCCTCGGAACCTCTACACGATCGCACCAAAGCCCACGCGATCGTACTGCTCTACCTGACCAACCTATGCGATCAGAATCCTAACCACGCGATCGCATAGAAAAAAATTCCTGCCGTGATTGCGGAGGAGTCCACGCGATCACATTGAATAATTCACTGCTGCTAAAACACCTGAAAATAACAGACTTCTTAAGGCCAAAAAGTGCCCGTTTGAGCATCCGAAATACACTCGAGGCTCCCGGGACCTCAACCAATCCTACCAACACACCCCATAACATTATTCAAACTTAGTCGAGCCTTTGAAACACCAAAAACAACACGAAAATACCAAAATTACATCAAATTCAAGCCTATGAACTTTGAAACTTCTAAATTTCGCCAATGATGCTGAAACTAACCAAAACACATCCGATTGACCTGAAATTTTGCACACATATCCAAAATGACATTACGAACCTGCTCCAACTTCCGGAATTCCATTCTGACCCCGTAGCTTATTTCCACTGCCGACCGAAAATCGCCAAAAACTAACTTTCGCCAATTCAAGCCTAATTCTACACCGGACATCGAAACTTCATTCCGAACACACTCCTAAATCCCAAATAACCTAAAGAAGTTATCCGAGCCATAAAATCCGCATTTTGAGGTCGTTTACCAATAAGTCAATTCCTAGTTGACTTTTTGAACTATTAAGCTAATTTAAGAGACTAAGTGTCTCAATTCTCACCACGACCACTCCGAACCCGAACCAACTGACCCGACACAACATAAATAGGCTAAGCAACATATGATAAAGTAAAAACGGGGGAAACAGAGCTAATCTCATGGAACGACCGGCTGGGTCGTTACAATATATATTTTTCAAATAGCTTATGCGGTTAATTAATATTTATGCATATATGGTTAGAATATATATCATGTGGTTTCTTAATTCGCTCGGGTCAGATAGTGTGTCGGATACTGATAAAGCAGGATTTGAGTCGTGACAATCATGATGGAACTCCAAGAAAATGCTACATAGGTAGTAGAAAAGGTGTGCAGGTAAAATCGGGGATAAAAATTATCACCGATTTCCCGGCTAATTCACAATTCCCCAGCCACCGGCTCGAGAAACACCTGAAGGGGAAGGTGATGGAGTTAGTTTATGATTGATTCTTGAAATGCTACAAGCTCAGCAAGTGTTAATTGCACAACTGCAGACTCAAAATTACACCCAGAACAGGACCGAACCTGAGCGGGTTAGAGAAGACGCTCGAAGGGAGGAACATTTGAACCGGATGAGTTTGGGCCCAGAGAAACTTCTGAAATAATGAAAATGCTCGAAGCATTGACAAAGCAGGTGGTGTCCCGTGAGAAAAAGATATAAGCGAATGACAAGAAGGTGGAAACTTACCATTTGAGGGTCGATTAGATCCCGAAAGCGCCCCCGATATTGAAAGGTCCGGATATAAAAAATTCAGAGAAATAATTATAAGTGGTTTATAGTCCCATTCGTAAAGCCATATAATATTGCATTCAATTACTTTATTGTGTCTTGGTAGTTTATTTCGTTTCCCAAACACAGTCCTTCCCCATTGATTCTCTAGATTATTCTGAAAAATTCAATAATATTTCCTCTTTTCTTTTCTATTAAATATGTGAAAAACTGTAAAGTGTGGCAAGAGAATGATATGAATTACCTACCAGATTTCGGATGCAAAAAGAATGAGCAAAAAATGTTAGAGTAGTATTACACAAAAGTGAAGTACGGTATATGTTCTACCAAGTTTCTAACCGCCGCCCTCAATAGCCACCAACCTTCATCAGTGGCGGACCCAGAATTTTGTATAAACGGGTTTAATCTTAGAAGTATATAACTTTAGTAGTAAAATAGTATTTGTCAAGTGAGTTCAAATAAATACTTATATAAAATTTACACAGCTTTAATCCTAATTTATACATATGCACAATATTATTTTTTGGTGAAGCGGGTTTAGTTGAACCCGCTAGCCATCACTTGGGTCCGCCATTGACCCCATACCCTACATTGATTATCGAAACACCATTATATAATGGCTTAGAATAACAATCAAGTACACTATGGAATGGTTGCAACTATTAATATTGCAAATTAAAAGCACAAACAACTATGTATATGCTTTAGTCAGCTATAGATGAAAACTTTTCAGTGTTAGAAAATGACGAACTGAACATACAACTAAGAGATCATGCATAATATAGTATGGTAACTTGATTTATGATACAATAATAGTGTAATTTAGAACTTACAGTGCAAATGTATGAAGATACCATGCTTTTTGTAGAAAAAGATACAGACTTTTATTTTTTTCTTTTCTAATAAGATAAAGATACAAATTTTCAATACAATAAGTGATGAATTGAACATAACGGCTACAAATTATGGGAGATAATTTTATCCATGGTCATTGAACTTTTGTGTTTGTTATCCAAAAGTCACTTTTTTTTGTCACGTAAAAATCATTCAACTTTGTGTTCATTACACAAAAGTCACTTTTCTTTATTTTGTTACACAAAAATTATTTTACTTTGCTCTAGTTATCACAAAAGTCACATTTTTACTTGAAAAGTCTATTTTTCCTTGATATTATATAAACCTTCATATTTATGTAATACCTTCTATATTAGATACTATATAATATATTTTACCTATGTATTTTATTTATAAATAAAATAACTTAATATTATTTTATTTATTATTTTTATAATATATTCCTATATTTAATTTTTTCTAACTTTAATTTTCAAGATGTATTATAGTAGCGTTATAAAATAATTTTTTTTCAGCAATTCTTTTTTTTTTAAATATAATTGACCGACCAAGGTCGGTCGGTAATTTCCGACCAACTTTGGTCGGTATACCCTTCTGACCTTCAAAATACCGACCACATGTTAATGATCGCGTTTTGGACGGTTATTGGCTATTACCGACCAACTTTGGTCGATTTTTTTGGATAGTTTTTTTGTGAATTTCTAGTAGTATAATTTCCCAAATAACCAATTGCCCAGGTAAATCCCCAAGAAAATATCCCCAACTAAATTCGCAAGTAGAGTTACCTAGGAATTTCCTTCAGATTAATATATGATTTTTTCCTCATTTTCTTTTTTTGTTTACCTGCGAATTTTCTCACGGAAATGTACTTGCCGATTTATTTCTCTACTAATATATATTAAAGTTACTGACAAATCTAATAACGCTATTAATATATTTTAAAAATTAACGTTAAGAAAAAATTAAATATAGGAATATATTATAAAAATAATAAATAAAACAATATTAAGTTATTTTATTTATAAATAAAATACATAGTTAAAAATATATTATATAGTATATAATATAGAAGATATTACATAAATATGAAGGTTTCTATAATATCAAGGGTATAATAGACTTTTCAATTAAAAATGTGTCTTTTGTGATAACTAGAGCGAAGTAAATTATTTTTGTGTAACAAAAGAAAGAAATGACTTTTGTGTAATAAACACAAAGTTGAATGATTTTTACATAACAAAAAAAAAGAAGAAAAAATAGTAACTTTTGGATGATAAACACAAAAGTTCAATGACCATGAATAAAATTAACTCCAAATTATGCAGAACACTATATTAACTTCATATTTTATGGAGAACATTGTTACCCAGGATATACAGTGAAAAGGAATATAGAACAGTGCAGTAACATGGTTTGATACAATAAAAATATTTTTATTTTAATAATTTCCAGAAAAAAGAATAAAAAATTTATACAGCTTGACCTGCTTGAAGATAAAGATGCAAACTTCCTAATCGGCAAAGAAACAACAATAAAAAAAAACCAAAAATCCAATTATCATCAAAAGTCTAAGCAACAAGCACAGAACACAACAATTTGTAGACTAATTTGAGAGAATTATGTGTAATTGAACTTACAAAAAAGTTTCGAGAGACCGAGTAGAAATGGATTTGAGAGCTTTGCTTTACTTTGTCGTGTTACCTTCACGAAGAGTAAAGAAACTCATAAATTGCTAGATGCACATGTACACCTGCATGGATATGGAGCTCTGAACATCGTTTTTGCCTATATTTGATAGTTTGCAGAAGTTTCGTTTGGTTTTTGTATACGGTTAAAATCGGGCTCATCCGATTTTGTTGATTAATCGAGACCAGGATGGTGGGCCGAAGCTCAGCCTCGTATTATATCAGATCGAGACATGAGGATAAGGTACCGAGCTCGAAATTCAAAGTACCAGTCGAGGTCGAGACCTGTGATGATCGAGACCAAAGGGGATCGACATCGAGCAAGACCGAAGATAGCATAATAACGGAAAACCGAGATATCCGTGACTGGTTGAGGATCATGGCGGAAATCTCGGAACGGATCAAACCAAGAACGGTTATTTAGCTAATCATGGGATTTCCTTCTGTAATTAGAATTGTACCATAAGTAAAATTCCTCTACTATATAAAGGGGGTTTCTAATAATTTGTAATCATCTAACTCTCGCATATCAAAGAAATACAATACTCCTTTATCTTTTATACTCTCTTGTTCATCAGTTTATTTCATATTACTTAACTTTATTCTCAACTGGTTCGAGGGCGATTGATGCGTGGCTAGAATTCATGGTTTAACACGTTATATGCCTTACATTTTATGTGCGTTAATGATAAAATATAATTTGTATGTGCATAATGGAGTCTATTTCATGTGTAGGTGAATTGGAGATGGAAGCCGAGCTAAATGGATGCATAAACGTCGAAAATACGCTCAAGAGGCGAAGAGGAGTGCACCGGGATATAGCCGGACGTTTGGGCTGTAAAGCCTGGCCACGCCAGGATTTAGCCGGGCGTTTGGGCTATAAAGCCTGGTGAGGCCAGGCATTATCCAGGCCTTAGAGCCATAACGCCAGGCCTGGCCTGGCTTTATCCAGTCGTTAGGGCCATAAAGTCAGGTCCCTGGCCTGGTCCAATCCGAGTTTTGAAGATTTTAAGTGTTTCCCTGTTTGAATAGAAGTCTCCTACATGTTTAGGGTTTGTCCTAAATATATAAATAGACATAAAAACACAATTTGAAGGAGATATTCCATTAGAGACAAGAGACGCTTGTGGAATACTACTTAGTGAAGCAAACATTGATTTTTATAGCTTTTACTTCATTACTCTGTAATTCAATTATGCAAGTTATTTTAGAATTGATTCTTATGAATATGAGTAGCTAATTTTCTTAATCTAGGGTTTTGGTGAAACCCGTTGGGGGATAAACTTATGGTGATATTAATATAGTTTGGTTGATTGTTCATCTCTATTTGTTCAACTACGTTCTTGTTGTAGTTAATTGAATGGCCATCAATTAGCTGTGCCTATTTAGTATGTATCTACTTGAGAGAGAGTGCATATTTAGGTAATTGTTTGAACAACACCACTCCCAGAGTATAGACGAAAGTCATAACCGAGGGTTTAGAGGTTGGATTAGAGATAACGATACCTCGGGTGCAATCTAAAGTGAACTGTAATGCAATCTAGCTAGCGTAACTTGAGAGAGTGCGTCTAGTAAATTATCATAATTACTTGAGAGAGATTTATGGTAGATAGAGTGTTCATGATTGATAGAGACAACTAATCAAACTATAAGAAGTATCCAAGAAGGAAGTTCACCAACGGGGGAAACCATGACCTTAGACCTTTATCATAATTGTTTACAACACATTGTTTTTAATTGTTAGTTATTATTATTGTCAGTAGAATTAGTAAAACTTCACCAATTTATATTCAAAAGTCTTGAGAGAATTGATTGAGTAAAAGTTGCATATTCTAAAGACTTGATTGATACGTAAATTCCCTGTGGGATCGACTCTGGGCATAATACCCCGGATTATATTTGCAACGCCCGCTTAGTCTTTTATAAGACATAGTTGAGCGTGATCAAATTTTGAGGCGATCTAGCTCGAGGGCCGAATTGCATTTCAATACTGGTTTGCTTTATTTTACTGTTAATTTTTATCATTAATCATCGTATTTATCAATTGGTACTAGGTGAAATCACGTGTCCTTAAAATCAATTATAAATTTAATTGTTATCTGATTTTAAGGGTAAACAATTTTGTTTTCATGCTTCCCTTGATCTAGAAATTTAGAGAAGGAAGCCAATTCAGAACATTATTAACTTATGTGAAGGGTATATCCCTTCAAATAAGAGTTGTTATTTTGATTCTCCGTGGCAGAATGAAGAGTGAGGGAATATTATTATGGAAAAGAAATTTAAATGGTGTTACGTTTGAGAATTTTGAAGGAGGGGACTGTTTACACAAGTGTATATATGTAGGTTTTTAAAAATAAAAATAAAAATAATTAAACAAGGGTAATTTCGTTATTTAACTTTCAACTTAAGAGCTTCATGTTTTAAATATATTATAAACGTAGATTGTAGATAAAAGGGGGTAAAAGATTATTTACTATATAGGAATGCTCCCTTATAGATTTACTTACACTTTAGGAACGTTCCCTTATAGATGTACTTGCAATTTATGAACGCTCCGTTGTACAACCCCTTTTATCCTGGTAGTATAATTATGTGTTTAGTCTATTATAGTCGTTGCAGAATTAAGATTCTCAAATATAATTGGTGATCATATATAGGAGTGTTCATGGTTCGGTTTGGGTCGGTTTTTTCTAAAAAAGAAACCAAATCAAGTAAGTCGATTTTTCAAATATTGGAACCAATCTAAACCAATTAAGTCGGTTTTTTATCGATTTGATTTTTGTTGGTTTTTATCGGTTTTTCGGTTTTGTCAGTTATTTATCGATTTTTTTCTTAAATATGAGACATACACTACCAAACTCATACTCCAGCGACTACATTTTTAACATAACACTATCAAATCAATTGCTCTTTGAGAAATTTATCATTTACCAAGATATATTAATGATAATTGAATAAAATAGTGATGAATAATTTAAGTACTCAACTAAAAATCGATTTATTTTTAGCATGAAATAAATTTTTTTATACTTAACGAAAGAAAATTACCAATCAAACTAGAATTTAAAGGCAAAAAATTAGATTATTAAATAGCAAAGAACTAGACTAAAAATATAAATGACTAATATATACCATAAAATTTTAGAAACTTTATATAAAAAATACACATATATAGGTGTAATAATAAATTTAAATAGCTACTTTTATAGTCAGTTTGGTTCGTTTTTTTCGGTTATTTTTTTATTGAAATCAAAACCAAACCAAATTTGATCGGTTTTTAAAATTCAAAACCAAAACCAAACCGAACCTAAAATATATCAGTTTTTTTTTGGTCGGTTTGATTCGATTTTCGGTTTGGTTCAATTTTTCGGGTTTTTATGAACACCCTAATCATATATCATCGAGTAAAATGATACATGCTTTACATAAACGTTTGTGAGCTATTCGGTGACCAATTTTATTTTGGTTTTGGATAGGATATAAAACAAAAAGAGTTTTCGGTAATTTCTGTTAACCTTGAAATACGAGTAACAATTAAACTTGTAATGTGGTTATAAGGATATGTGATCTAATTCAATTCCAATTGATAAATAGCTAAATAAATAAAGAAATTAAACGATTAAAACAGATCAAACCAGTATAGTAGCGAGTTATCGACCCCGATCTAGATTAGGCTCAAGGTCAAATGCCAAGAACAGTAAGAGCAGCAATAGTAATATCAACAATAAGAACTATAAAGAGTTAAGAGAGAATAAAATAGCAGAGTGCTTTGTAGTTCTCAGCAATGACGTAAGTGGTAAGTGCGTACGATGATAAAAAATGAGAATGTCTTTACAAATAAACAAGATTCCTCTTTATATAGTAGAGGAATCTTAAATAAGGTATGACTTTAATTTCGGAAGTAAAATACATGATTGATACCATTAACCGTTAATGGTTCTCTCGGTTCCGAGATTCTCGCCGAGATTGGTGGTCGATCGCGGATATCTCGTGATTCTGTTACTGTGGTGTCGATTTAGCCTGATCTCGATCCCTTAGTCTTCATATTCTCTGAGCCCGAACTTATTTCGATACCGGCTCATTCTCGAGACATACCCTCGAACCCGTAGAATCGGGTATCCTCAATTTTTACCGTATATAGATAGTCCCCGCGTTTCTTAGAATGAAATGATCAGAAACGGTTTGAGACCCGATTCTTTGATACCTCGACCATGACATCATCCTTATGACGTAAGCGATGGATGTAACCGAAACGTCCCGTCAATTTGGTTCCCCAAAAAAAATATCAATGCATGTCAATTGGCGGTCAGCCACTAGCGACACCGATCTGTCATTTTAAATCTATAAATATCACCTTTAGTAGATTCAAATTTGCTTTGCTTTGATCACAAACTCTTGAGTTCCCAATCTTCCTCACCTTTCTCTCGTCACCGCTTCATTGAACCACCACTGTTTCCACCGGAACCACCAGTTTTATACCTTTTCTAAAATCCCCTTCATAAACGGGGAAGACATCTTAAAAAGTGCCACAAAAATAGAAAGCTACATCTTCCTCCTCTCGGACGGCCGGTGATAAGATGCCGGTAGAACCAGCCCTCCATGAATACGTTCCTGAACCATGTGTCCTCAAAACCGATTTTAAAGTTGATAACCCCTCATCGGTGTCGGGCCGATGAGAACATGTGTCGATGTACATGTGTTCGATTTTTGAGGACCATGTCGATGCCCTGAAGAAGGATTGCAAATGGGGTCCAGAGGTGGTGGTGTGTATTCCTACACCTGACGAGAGCATCACCACACATGTGAAGCGATTCTTGAGTGTTTACACTTACCCCTTCACGTTGGGTCCCGTCGACCCTATGATTTTTGACTTCTGTAAGAGGTACGAGGTTACCCTCGGTCTGCTACACCCCTCACTTTGATGCATAGTGATCATGTTGCGCTTCTATTCCAATGTGGCTGGGGGTTGGAGTTCACACTGGACTATCTTATTCAGTTGTACTGGCCTCGACTCTATCGATGGTTGATTAGACTCAGTTGTCGAGCGACAAAGGCCTTATTCTTGAACATCAACGAGGATAAAGATCGAGGCTGGATGGGTCGATTCATACGGGTGAGGAGCTGTGACGTAATACCGAAGGAAAAGATGTCGTTCCCGGAGGAGTGGAAATCCAAGCGTAAGTGACTTTTCGTTCTTTGATTATGTGTTTCCTTTTATTCTGCCAAACATTTCCCTTTAATCATTCAGCTGTCCCTTGGATGCCCGAGGCGGTGCCCGATTTCAAGGACTGGATCCTCAAGCTTGCCTCCACTTTGACTAGTGCTGAGCGAGTGTGGAGGGATTTTGCTAAAGGCAGGTGGGAGGCCAGGAACCATGGTAAGTTCTTTTCTTACGTATTCCGAAGCAATTACCCATTTTCTCCATCACTAATATTCCATTTATGTAGGCCTGACCAAAGATTCCATTATGAGGCCTTCGAGTAAAGGTGGAGAATCTAAGTCCTCGGTTCCGAGGCCGGAAAAGGACAAGAAAATGAAAGATTCCTCGCAATCTGAGGCCCCCAAACCTCGAAGGGTGAGGAGAAAAGCAGCCGGACTCTCAGCGAATGCGGTCCAAAAGTTGAGGGACCAAGATGAGGAAGAAGAAGAAGAAGGCACCTCGACAATGATAGCTTTCCCTAGAAAGGCCACCGAGGTTGCTTCGCATTCCGAGCTACCACCTGCTATAACCGAGCCTCGCATTGAGGAGGCTTCGAAGAGGAGTTCGAGGGTGAACACCAAGTCTCTTGAGGTCGAGACGGTTTCTTGATCATCAACTTCTACACCGGGCAGGGCCGGTTCAGAAGCTAGGAGGATCGGACAGAGCGCCCCGAGCGATTTGCTTCGGGACATGACAATAGGTCAAACGCCTTCAATGCCGTCCTTTTCTGAAAAGGCAATAAAGGATGCCCAAAGGCTGAAGACCCTTGAGATTGGCGGAGGCTCTAGCACTGGCGATCCTTATCGGGATTTCTTCATGGGGGTCAATGATGCCTCCGATATTACTGACGCTTCGATCCTCATGGATGAAGCTTAGCGGCTCTTTTCAAGGAGAGTGCCAGTTGCTTTCTAGTAATTCCTCTTTGCCTTTTTTCCAAGGTTAATCTTTCTAACTTGTGTTCTTATTCTTCGTATAGGCTTGTGCCAAATTCCGTGCTGACCTTAGTCAGTGCGAAGCCAATATACAAAGGGTCTCGGAAGAGAGGAATGCTCTGAAGATTCTTTGTGGAAAAAAGGACGAGGTCATAAAAGACCTTCAAGTGGATCTGACCAAGGCTCATGAAGAGGAGGCCGAGTTGGAAAAGCAGGTAACCGTCTTTTTGAGTTAATATGGGATTGACTCTACTGTGGAAGCTAACACTTCGATATCTCAGTTGCAGCAGAAGTTGGAGAAGATCGGTCTGCTTCGGGCAAAGGTTGATCAAGTTAAGACTGACTGCGATCAGTGGAAAGCTGGGATGGACTGCCTTGCCGCTGAAAAGGAGGCAGCTTTGGCTAAACTATCTTCGGTAGAGGCCGAACTCCAAGAACTTAAAGAAAAAGGTTCAGCTCAGGCCAAGAGGGTCGAGGAACTCGAAGCCAGGCTTACCGAGGACAAGGCTAAAATTGAAAAGACCAAGGTCAAGGCGGAAAAGTCCATAGCCATTTACCAGGTTTATGTCGTAGCTTTCCAAACTCAACTGAGGGAGGCTTCCAACCGGGAGCAGTGGCGCAGTGATTTGGAGAAATGTCAATCCCGGAGGGAAACCCTTGAGGAAATTCATGCTCGAGGTTTTGACCTCTCCGAGGAAATTTCTCGGGCCAAAGAGCTCGAGACCGAAGCTAGGCAGTTCGCCACTTCTGATGATGATGATGATGATGATGATACAGAGGGCAGCCGAGGTGAGTCCGGAAGCGGGGAGGACGAAGATGAGGCTACCGAAGAAGACGCCCTGGAGAAGCTGATCGGGAGGAGACCATCCTTGAGGGGACTAGACCCGATCATAGTTAGGTTATAATTTCTTTTTCTTTTTCCTTTGTAAGGCTTCGACCAACCCCCTGTATATATTTTTTTATATAATGGAAAATTTCCCTTTGATGCCTTCATAAGTTTTTCTTCATGCCTTTGTATGTTTAATTGCTTTTGTTGAAAAGTTCTCATTGTTTCAGTTCAACTCGTGATCGAAATAAACCCTTAGGTGTTTCATTTTTTCGAGGGCAATTCCATGAGTTACGAAGGCAAGTCCCCGAGTCCGAAACTCATTTGAGAACTCGTCTCGGGGATGGCTTGTTTCGAATTGGAAGACGAGTTATCTCAAATAACCAGTCTCGAATAGTTTTATAGGATAGGTTAGGCCCTTAGGTTTTTATCAATGATTGTTATGTTTTCGAGCTCACTGCTATACCTTTTATGTGAATCTTCGAGCTGTAGTTAATCGTTTGGTTAAGCTCGTAATAACCGAACTCTTGGGTTCGTATTGAGTGAGAGCGAGGTCTCGAACTCTAATTGTATCGGCCTTTAGGCTTATTAGATTGGCCCTTAGGCTATTTAAAACGATCGGTCCTTAGGCTCTTTTAGGTTTCCCTTAGGCTCTTTAAGTTGGCCAATTTGGCCTCTAAAAATGGCTATAATTTTCCCTCTTTTCTGCTAAAAGACTTAGTGAAGTTTTCTTTATGCCTTAGCATGCATTTTTTTTACCCGTTGGGTTTTTCGAGGGTTCAGCAATCGGAGCCCATTTTTTTCTTAACTCGTTTGTGTTAAGATAATTTAATACCTCTTGAGGCTTTTTCGAAGGCTGATATTATCGAAACCTTTAAATATTTTGAGGGCTGATTTTATCGACGCCCTTTTTTTGTTTTCTTTGCCGAGGGTAGCCTTATTTAACCCGTTTTTCAAAGTATTTGAAGGCCTTTAGTTTATGGCGGAAGTCAGACGTCTCCGAGCCGTATTATTTCGGCCGTAACCTTTTTATATGACCGTAGTCTTTAATATGGCCGTAGCCTTCGGGTATGTCTCTTGGACTTGTTTCCCGATACATTTCAAACTTGTTCAAAATGTTAGTCCCCGAGTGCGATGGCCTTGACCGGTATATCAGGAGGTGCCTCTTCGAGGTCTTACGACTCGAACTTAGATAGCTCGAGTAGGTAGTCCCCGAGTGTTTGATGTATGCTTGCACTTGGCCCTTGAGTCATTTTTCACAAGTGTTAGTTTTGCACAATAGATCATAAGTACATGACTCGTATAATAGAGATTCTACTTCAAACACGAGATGTTTGAGAAAAAAGAGACTCCTTCTTCGAATTATTCATACATGCGTACATGTTTTATTGTCGGGACTCGGCTAATTTATATGGACACGGTTCATTCGACTGTTTGGCCCATTACAAAATTCTTCCTATCAAGACCCATTTACATAACATCCGAGGGTGATGCCCCCCAGTATTCGAGATTGATTGCAAAGAAACCTTGGATACTGTTGAATTATCTCCAGGTAGCACATAGTTGTTGCCTCGTTAAAAACCTTGCCGAAAAAACCCATTCAGGATAAAGACCGGTCTAAGGGAAAAGGAGTGCAACGCGTACTTTAAAACCTGAGGTCTCGATTTCTTGGACCGGATACCTGCAACAAGTTAGTTTCTAATATTTAAGTAAATGAAAAAGGAGAAATCCATACCTTAGTAATAATATCGCTTGAGGAGTGATATATTCCAATTATTCGACAATGGCTCGCCATACATTGCTCCAAGCTTGTACGATCCTTTCCCGACTATGTTGAGGATTAGATAGGGTCCTTCCTAGTTAGGACCGAGTTTCCCTTCATTAGGGTCTCGAGTATTGATGGTGATTTTCCTTAAGACCAAGTCCCCGACTTTGAAGTGTCAAAGATTGGTTCTTCTGTTGTAATACCTCTCGATTCGTTGATTTTGCGCGGCCATTCGAACAAGTGCCACTTCTCGTCTTTCATATAACAATTCGAGGCTGGTATTCATTGCCTCGCAATTCGACTCTTCCGTTGCATGTCGAAACCTGGCGCTGGGCTCTCCGACTTCGACAGGTATTAAGGCTTCGGAGCCATAGACT
This sequence comes from Nicotiana knightiana, assembly GCA_005239525.1. Classification (NCBI taxonomy): domain Eukaryota; kingdom Viridiplantae; phylum Streptophyta; class Magnoliopsida; order Solanales; family Solanaceae; genus Nicotiana; species Nicotiana knightiana. The sequence goes on along the minus strand of ML390531.1, from coordinate 22,147 downwards.
AAAGAAAATGGTGTTGGTCCGGTACTAGACTTCGATGTCGTCCGATATGTCTATAGAACCTCGGGCAATTTTTCTCTCCACTTCCCCTTAGCTTTGTTTAACCTTTTCTTCAAGTTTTGGATGATAGTTTTATTTACTGATTCGTCCTGTCCGTTTCCACTAGGGTAATATGGCGTCGATAGTATCCTCTTTATTTTGTGATCTTTGAGGAATTTCGTTATTTTACTGCCGATGAATTGTTTTCCATTATCACATACTATCTCCACAGGTATCCCGAATCGACATGTAATGTGATCCCATATGAAGTCGATCACTTCTTTTTCTCTGACTTTCTTGAAGGACTATGCTTCAACCCATTTAGAGAAATAATCAGTCATAAACAATATGAATTCAGCTTTACCTGGGGCCAATGGCAGAGGACAGACGATGTCCATTCCCCATTTCATGAATGGCCATGGGGATAGGACTGAGTGAAGCTGTTCACCAGGCTGGTGAATCATTGGTGCAAACCTTTGACATTGGTCGTATCTTCGAACGAACTCCTTAGAGTCTCTCTCCATGTTATCCCAATAGTATCCTGCTATGATGACCTTTCGAACTAGTGACTCGGTGCCAGAATGGTTCCCACAACTGTCTTTGTGGATTACTCGCAAAACATAGTCAGTATCGCCTGGCCCCAAGCATACTGCCAATGGACCATCGAACGTCCTTTTGTATAACGTTCCGTCTTCGTCTAATGCGAACTGAACGACTTTAGTTCGTAAGGTCCTCGATTCCTTGGGATCCGACAGAAGCTTCCCGTCCTTCAAATATTTGATGTATTGATTTCGGCATGCCCTTCCTCGATTATAGACCCCGAGAGTTGGATGACAGTCCCCAAGCTGATTTCGTCTTCATCGACCGATGATCCCAAGTTGGCAAGTGCATTGACCTCAATATTTTGTTTTTGAGGTACATTCTACAGGGTCCATTCTTTGAAGCGGTGTAAGGTGACATGCAATTTGTCTAAGTACCTCTGCATCCTGTCCTGTCGAACTTCGAAGGTTCCGTTTACCTAGTTAACTACCAGTAGGGAGTCACATTTAGCTTCGATGAATTACGCTCCCAAGCTTTTAGCTAGTTCGAGACCTGCAATTATCATCCCATACTCTGCCTTGTTGTTAGTCATTTTGGCAGTTTTAATCGATTGTCTAATAACATTGCATGTACGCAGTTTTATACCAAGCCCAGACCTTTTCATGTTCGAGGCTCCATCCGTGAAGAGGGTCCATACCCCCGATGATGTACCCGAGTTTAGCAGAAGTTCCTTTTCAACTTCGGGTACGAGGGTTGGCGAAAAGTCTTCCACGAAGTCTGCTAATATTTGAGACTTGATGGACGTTCGGGGTTGATATTCAATATCGTACCCGCCAAGTTCGATGGCCCATTTAGCTAATCGGCCCAATAACTCGGGCTTGTACAATATATTTCGAAGGGGATACGTGGTAATAACACATATAGGATGACATTGAAAATATGGCTTTAGTTTTATAGATGCGCTATTTATTGCAAGTGCTAATTTTTCTAGGTGTGGATACTTGGTTTTAGCATCTCCTAAGGTCTGACTCACGTAGTAAACTGAAAACCGCATACCTTGTTCTTCTCGAACTAATACTCCACTTATCGCTATCTCGGACACCGCCAAGTATAGGTATAGCTTCTCATCTGCCTTTGGGGTATGGAGCAAAGATGGGCTCGATAGATATCGTTTCAGTTACTCCAATGCTTTCTGTCAAATTCCGGAGTCCATGTTTTTTTTCTTTTTAAGTAAGGAAAAGAACCTGTGGCTTCGATCTGACGACCTCGATATGAACCGGCCTAGGGCAGCTATCCGTCCGGCTAGCCTCTGAACGGATTTTACACTGATGATCATGTCATCGATGGCCTTGATATTATCAGTATTGATCTCGATCCCCCGATCTGACACCATGAAGCCGAGGAATTTACCCGAGCCGACCCCGAAGGCACACTTTTTGGGGTTATGATTCATGTTATATTTCTCAAGATTTTAAATGTCTCATGCAAATGAGTCAAATGATCCTCTGCGCGCAGGGACTTAACTAACATGCCGTAAATGTAAACTTCCATTGATCTCCTATCTGTTCTTTGAACATCTTGTTAACTAGGCGCTGATATGTAGTCCCTAGATTTTTTAGCCCGAAGGGCATTACATTATAGCAGTAAGTTCCATACTTAGTGATAAAAGAAGTTTTTTCCTGGTCTTCTGCGTCCATCTGGATTTGGTTGTAACCAAAATAGGCGTCGAGAAAAGTAAGTAATTCGTTGCCAGCCGTAGCATCGATCATTTGATCAATGTTAGGCAAAGGAAAAGATTCTTTCTGACATGCTTTATTCAGGTCCTTATAATCTACACACATTCTAAGTTTGTTCCCCTTTTTGGGACTACAACTACGTTGGCTAACCACTCGGGATATTTGACTTCCCGAATGGACCCTATTTTAAGAAGTTTATTTACCTCTTCCTTTATGAAGGTGTGCTTCACCTTGAACTGAGGCCTTTTATTTTGCTTTATCTGTCTGAACTTGGGATCCGGGCTCAACTAATGAGTTGTGATCTCGGGTGGGATTCCTGTCATGTCTAAATGGGACCACGCAAAGAAATCCATGTTATCAATGAGAAATTGAATGAGTTTTTTCTTGAGTTCGAGGGTTAACCCCGTTCCGAGGTGTACCTTACGTTCGGATAGATACTCGATGAGTATCACCTGTTCCAGCTCTTCGGCCGTCGATTTGGTTGCATCCGATTCTTTGGGAACGACGAAAGTTCGAGGAGTGAGAAAATCCTCTTCATCATCTTCGATTAACTGCTTATCCGATTCGGTCGAGGCTGGGGACGGTGATTTCTATTTGGCCACTTGCTTATCTTTGATGCTCGACCTTTTTGAGGTCGAAGATGCTGGTATTGGCGTCACTTCATTTACTGCAAACATATCCTTTGCATCGTGATGTTCCCCATAAACTATTTTCACACCATCTATTGTTGGGAACTTCATCATTTGGTGAAGGGTTGACGGTACTTCCCTCATGTTGTGGATCCATGAACTTCCTAGTAGTGCATTGTACCTCATGTCGCCTTCGATGACATGGAATTTTGTGTCTTGGATGGTCCCGACCACATTCACCGGCAGGATTATTTCTCCTTTTGTTGTTTCACAAGCCATGTTGAAGTCGTTTAGGACTCGTGATGCATGTACAATCTGGTCTAGCAGGCCGAGCTGCTCTACGGCCCTCGATCTAATTATGTTTGCTGAGCTACCTAGATCCACGAGAACACATTTAACTTGAATTTTATTTAGCAAAATAGAAATTATCAGGGTGTCATTGTGCGGCTGTGAGATTCCTTCTGCTTCTTCGTCATTGAACGAGAGAGTGTCTTCCAGCACATAGTCTCGAGTCCGTTTCTCCCTTGGGATCGATACTTTGGAGCGTTTGAATATAGGTCCTTGTGGGACGTCAACCCCACTGACGATCATGTGGATAACATGCTGAGTTTATTCTTGATCGTTCTTTCTGTTGGCGTCTCTTTCCCTGCAGTGATTTTTGGCTCTATCACTGAGGAATTCTCGGAGGTGACCCTCGTTGAATAGTCGAGCTACTTCCTCTCTCAACTGTCTGTAGTCTTCGGTCCTATGGCCATGCGTGCTGTTAGGACCCAATTCTTTGACATCGGGCGTTGGCGCGGCTGTGGCAAGGATTGGGCGTGATGGCCTTGTCATAGGCCCATGCGCGGGCAATACGATCATGCGGGCGACGGAAAAGACATTGACATGAGGGCTGTTGTGGGCAAGTATTGGCCAAGGTCTTGGCACGGGCGAGACACGCTTGGAAAGGGCTTGACAAAACAGTGTGGGCAATGTTAGGGCGGCATGGCACGGCATGCGCGCCAAAATCAGTGGGCAATGGCACTATGAGTTGTGGCAGCTAGGTGCGGACTAAGCTAAGGAACGACGGATGTGCGGGTGAATGGAAAAGGCTTTCAATAGCCAAGGCAAGGCTATGTGAATGAAAATACAAGCAATGGCACGAGGGAAATGGGCATTGACATGGGCAAGGCAGAAAAGTAGGCAAAGGCAGTGTGCGGGCGGCAGCGGCGTCGGACGTGTGCGGCAAAGTCATGGCGGCAGAATGCGGGTGAGACATTGGTGCGGAACAATGTCAAAGATGAGCTAAAGCTTGGCACAAAGCAAGCTTAGACATGAAGCATAGTTGACCAAGTAAAAAGGCACATGCAAGGCACATGCCAAAGTAGTGGGCGGTTACATTTCAACTCCCCTTGTCCCCATGATCTCCCATGATCTCCCATGAACTGATTATGCTTGTATCCATGATCCCATTTCGTGTATAATGGCCTAAGTAGTTGGGGATGTCAACTACAAGTTAGGATCAGATTTAAACTTAGCCCGACAAGTGGCAAAAGCTGTCGACGACAAGTGTCAATGTGCTGCCAAGTCTTAAGGGCTGCCTATGTTCTATAAATAGGGCCTTATGGACTTAGGCAGAG
>ML390531.1:3066-16270 GCA_005239525.1 Nicotiana knightiana | reverse complement strand
AGACACGCTTGGAAAGGGCTTGACAAAACAGTGTGGGCAATGTTAGGGCGGCATGGCACGGCATGCGCGCCAAAATCAGTGGGCAATGGCACTATGGGTTGTGGCAGCTAGGTGCGGACTAAGCTAAGACACGACGGATGTGCGGGTGAATGGCAAAGGCTTTCAATAGCCAAGGCAAGGCTATGTGAATTAAAATACAAGCAATGGCACGAGGGAAATGGGCATTGACATGGGCAAGGCAGAAAAGTAGGCCAAGGCAGTGTGCGGGCGGCAACGGCGTCGGACGTGTGCGGCAAAGTCATGGCGGCAGAATGCGGGTGAGACATTGGTGCGGAACAATGTCAAAGATGAGCTAAAGCTTAGCACAAAGCAAGCTTAGACGTGAAGCATAGCTGACCAAGTAAAAAGGCACATGCAAGGCACATGCCAAAGTAGTGGGCGGTTACATTTCAACTCCCCTTGTCCCCATGATCTCCCATGATCTCCCATGAACTGATTATGCTTGTATCCATGATCCCATTTCGTGTATAATGGCCTAAGTAGTTGGGGATGTCAACTACAAGTTAGGATCAGATTTAAACTTAGCCCAACAAGTGGCAAAAGCTGTCGACGACAAGTGTCAATGTGCTGCCAAGTATTAAGGGCTGCCTATGTTCTATAAATAGGGCCTTATGGAATTAGGCAGAAGAGTGTGGGTAATTTCGTGTGGAATTACAAGAGGGAAACAAGAGTGAAACATGAGGGTTTCAAAGTGTTTCAAAAGGGACTAAGGCTAGGCTTGGGCAGGTCTTAGTGTTGGCCAAGAACGACTTGTGTTCTTCGTCAAGAGTGGGCTGTGATCGACTTGTGATCATAGTAAGTGAGGGTTTCCTTTGTAGCTTTTTGAAATTAATACAAAGGTTGGGTTTTCCCGTATTTGGTTATGTTTCTTACTGTTTTGCTGCCTAAAATTCGTCAAGGCCAAACTTGCTGAAATTTGGCTAAGTGTTAGGGAAAGGCTGAGTCAAGTGCGCAACTTGACTGCCGCACGGGTGTGATCCGGACAGAGTAAAATCACCCCTGTGACACGTGCCATGGTACTTACACATCAAGTTTGGATTCCTTTGAGAGGGATCAGTTTGTATAGGTCTGGGCCACCTAGTGTCTTTAATCCTTCTGATGGCCGATACGAGATACCCTAGGCATCGACACTGAAATTGTAATCCGATAATCGGAGTGCTTCTGTGGGATCTGCATATTTGTCGAATCCAGTTTTGCTCATGAGCCCCCGAGAATTCTGTCCTCGGTCACCCCTCCGATCGTTTCAGGCAGAATGACGTCCCGAATGGTTATTCCTTCTATCTGGAGCATATGGCTGATACCGATATTTATTCGGCCTTGATTCTCTATCAACATCTCGTTGGTTTTTACCTGTCGACCGATTAGGATGCACTGAACCTGAGAGGGCTCCCAGTTGATCGTCCTCGACTCTAACTTTCGATTGATATCGGTTATGAACATTTTCCCAAGTCACAGCCGGGTACTCTATCAAATTCTATTTCAGTTGGCGTGATTCAATCGAACTCCACTCGTTTAATCCTTGGGTGAAAGCCTGAACAACCCAATCGTCGGTAACCGGCGGCAACTCCATATGTTCTATTTGGAATCGAGATACGAACTCTCTTAGCATCTCGTTATCTCTATGCTTCACCTTGAAGAGGTCCGATTTTCTCGTTGCAACCTTTATAGCTCCAACATGTGACCTTACAAATGAATCTGCCAACATGGCGAACGAATCGATAGAGTTCGATGGCAAGTTGTGATACCAAATCATAGCTCCCTTCGATAGGGTCTCCTCAATTTCTTTAGCAATACTGACTCGATTTCATCGTCTTCAAAATCATTTCCTTTGATAGCACATGTATAAGAGGTAACGTGCTCATTGGGGTCCGAGGTCCCCTTGTATTTTGGTATATCAGTCATCCTGAGCTTCTTTGGTATGGGCTTCGGAGCCACACTCGGAGGGAATGGTTTTTGCACAAACCTTTTGGAGTCCATTCGATTTAGGATCGATGGTGCCCCCGGAATCCGATCAACTCGAGAGTTATGGGTTTCCACCTTCTTGTCGTTGGCCTCGATTTTCTTTTTTCCCCCGATTCTATTCTATTAGTAATCTCCTCGAGCATCCTCATTATAGAAGGGTCAGTTGTCGAAGTATTATCACCTGATCTTTCAGGAACCGGCTCGGTACAACGAGTAGCCTCTTGTTCGACCCTATTCGGAGCCACGTGCTGATTTTGCAACTGGGCAATGGCGTTCTGTTGGGCTTGCAACATTTCAAACATAACTTGGAGACTAACACCTTCGTCTCCTCTGCCATGAGTACCTCGACCGTCTGTTCGACCCTCTCTACGTACACTTCCATCGGGGTCCCCACCTAAATTCGCATTCAACGCAATATGCAAACCAACATTGACCGGGTTGTCGGGCGGTGTTCCTCTGAGGTCAGCCTGTGGAACCTCAATTCCCGGAGCGACAACATTCTCATTCTACCCATGGAGTCCGAGGCCATTGTCACCATGTGTAGCTGTGTTTTGTGAGTTTGACATGATTTACCCGAAAACAAAATTCTTGGCAAGAAGCAAACGTAAAATAGTGTGTTATACCAGAATTAACACTGAAGAATCACTATTATCCTTAGCCCCACGTTGGGCGCCAAACTGTTTACCTCAAAATACGAGTAACAATTAAACTTGTAATGTGTTTATAAGGATCCGTGATCTACTTCAATGCCAATTGATAAGTAGCTAAATAAATAAAGGAATTAAACAATTAAAATGGATCAAACCAGTGTAGTAGCGAGTTATCGACCCCGATCTAGATTAGGCTTGAAGTCTGTATATGGCCAAAATTGGGGAAGTCCGATTTTAAGGACTCTATGGAATTCCAAGTCCGGTCTCGATAGGCTCGAAGCTGAGTCCGAAGTTCGACCCCGAGGTGCATCCCTCGAGAGAGTATATCGAAGTATTCATAGCAGTCCTCGAGGTAGTATAAAAATCGATGACCGTCATAGATAACGCGGGAAAATTTCCAGGGGCACGTGGTTAGAACTGATAAGGTCTGCAAGAAATAGTACAAGTTCGTACTAAGTCGTTATACAACTGTACCAATAGTATTTATTTGTCATAATTAGGCATGTACTATGTTGGGATTCTCCCCTCCTATACAAAGGGGGTCCCTATCATTTTGTAAGGGACATGAACATTCACTGCAATAGAACATTCTCTGCTTTTCTCATTTAACGTGCTCAAATTTGTCTTATAGCTTTATTTTTCTTCATTTATTGCTCTCCATTTGTTGTCCTTCATTTATTGCCACTATCCGACCCCGAGGCCCCCGATTTCAGTGAGCTCGAGGCCCCAATCTTGTGGCAACTTTGGTTTGCTTATCTCATTTTCCTTACTTACATTCATTACTTCCTAATAATCAACTAGTGTAAGAATAAATCACATATTTTTAAAATCACAAATCAAATATAATTGTGAATACCATTTTCAAGGTAAACAGTTGGGCGCCCACCGTGGGGCTAAAGATAATAGTGATTATTTTAGTGCTAGTTTTCTGATAACCCACGTTGTTCTTCACAATTTTTCTTGTCCAAGATTTTTTGATTTCAGGCTGAAACATGTCGAACTCAGCTAACGAACCAGTGCATGGCAACAATGGCCTCGATTTTCACAGGGAAAATAATGCAGCAGCCGGTGTGCTACCGCTCAACCCCGGAGTAGCACCTATTCCTAATCATATTGATATTGGGTCGCATATTACTATAAGCACAGATTTGGGTGTGGATGTCGGGGGAAGCGTGCAAGGAGAAGTCCAACCTGACGCACAAACAACACATGCTCGAAATGAAGTCAGTCTACAAATCATTTTCGAGATGTTGCAAGCACATTAAGTTGCTATTGTTCAACTATAGAGTCAGCAAAAGACTCCGAGCACAGCAGGACGGGAAGCAACTCCCCGAGTTGAGCCAACACCAGAAAGATCGAGCAATAATGGGTCAGGAACAGACCCCACTATTATGAGAATGCTCGAGGAACTCACCAAAATAATCGAGTCAGGGGAGAAGAATATAGAGGACAACGACAAAAAAGTAGAAAACTATAACTCGAGGGTCGATCATATCCCGGGCGCACCTCCGATTTTGAAGGGGGTAGATTCGAATAATTTCATGCAGAAACCATTTCCGTCAAGTTCGGCTCCGAAGCCTATTATTAAGAAGTTCAGAATGCCCGATATCCCAAAGTACAACGAGACCACAGATCTTAATGAACATATTACCACCTATACTTGTGGTATAAAAGGGAATGACTTAAAAGACGACGAGATCGAGTCCGTCTTGTTGAAGAAGTTTGGAGAAACACTGTCCAAGGGGGCCTTTATGTGGTATCATAACCTCCCCCAAACTCAATAGATTCGTTTGCCATGTTGGAAGACTCTTTTGTGAAGGCACATGCTGGTGCCATTAAGGTCGCTACAATGAAGTCCGACATCTTCAAAATTAAACAGAGAGAGAACGAGATGCTAAGGGAGTTCATATACCGCTTTCAGATGGAGCGAATGGAATTACCACCAATCTCCGATGACTAGGCGGTGCAAGAATTCACTCAGGGCTTGAATGAACGAAGTTCGATAGCTTCGAAGCAGCTGAAGCAAAATTTGATCGAGTATCCCATAGTGACTTGGGCAGATGTGCAAAATAGGTATCAATCTAAGATCAGGGTGGAGGAAGACCAATTGGGAGCCCCCTCGGGCTCGGTATATCCAAGCAGGCCCTTAGCAAAAGAGTCAAGGAATGCAGAAAGGGAGTCGAAACCGAACAAGGAAAGATACCAACCATATGTCAAAGACCAAAGAAATGCCCCGAGGCATGATATACCTCAAAATGATCGAAGTGTAGATCGAGGTCAGAGTTCTCGGGGACTCATGAGTAAAACTAGGTTCGACAGGTACATGGGGCCGATGGAGGCACCCCGATTGTCAGAGTATAACTTCAACATCGATGTATCAGATGTTGTATCAGCAATGGGTAAGATCAGAGATACCAAGTGGCCAAAGACAATAACGTCAGATCCTTCCCAAAGGAACCCCAATTTAATGTGCAAATACCATGGCACTCACGGTCATCAGACCAAAGATTATAGACAGCTTTGGGAGGAGGTAGCCCGACTGATCAGTGAAGGGAACCTTCGAGAGTTCCTCACTGACCGAGCTAAGAATCACTTTGGAGAAAGAGAGGCGAACGGGAAGAACGAACATGAGGAACCACATCATATCATTCGTATGATAATTGGAGGAGTCGACGTCCCACAAGGACCTGTGTTCAAACAGACAAAATTATCCATCACAAAGGAAAAGCGGACTCGGAGCTACGTACCCGATGATGCCCTTACATTCTGTAAGAAAGACATTGAGGCCGTATCTCAACCTCATAATGATGCACTGGTAATCTCTTTTCTTTTATATAAAGTTCAAATTAAACATGTGCTCGTGGATCCAGGTAGCTCGGCCAACATAATCAGGTCGAGGGTTGTGGAGAAACTCAGGCTGCTCGACTAAATCATCCCCGCCTCTCGAGTCCTGAATGGATTCAACATGGATAGCGAGACAACGAAGGGGGAAATCATCCTCCCAGTCAACGTGGCCGGTGCAATTCAAGATACCAAGTTTCACGTCATCGAAGGTGACAAGGGATACAACGCCTTGATTGGATGGCCGTGGATTTATAGTATGAGGGCGGTTCCATCAACTCTTCATCAAATGATGAAGTTCCCAATAAAGGACGATGTGAAAATGGTGTATGGAGAGCAGCATGCAGCAAAGGAGATGTTCTCAGTGCACGACATAGCACCAAAATCAACACCTTCTACCTCGGAGAAGTCCAAAGACAAGTAGGTAGCCAAATAACAATCACAGCCTACACCCTCGGTTGAACCTGAGGGACAGGTTATCGAGGAACAGTTGATCGAAGACGTCAAAATCAACGGTCGAGGAGCTTGAACAGGCCTCAATCTGAGGTAAAGCATGAATTCGTCAAAGATAAGGTAACAAAATTTCTCAAAACTCATTCCCATTGCCCAACATCGATCACTTGATCCATGCCATGGCCGACCAGCAAGATCCTTACCTTTCTCAATGCTTACTCCGGGTATAATCAAATTCAAATGAACCCGGAGTACCTGGAAAAGACTTCGCCCGTCATGAAGTATGGTACATATTGTTGTAATGCAATACCCTTCGGGTTAAAAAATGCCGGATCCATATATCAACGCCTAGTTAAAAAGATGTTCGGACATCAAATAGGCAAGTTTATGGAAGTTTACATTGATGACATGCTAGTTAAGTCCATATGCGCAGATGACCATTTGACTCATTTGCAGGTTCAAAAGGTAAAACGTGAAGCTCAAACATCAAGTCCATGAACATCTCCCTCGAGGTACTAGATGGAAAGTGCGAGACCACACTAGTTCGAATGGCCGCTCGAAGGCGAAATCGAGAAGTACTACAAAAGAAGAATAAAACTTCGCTACTTCGGATTCGGGGACTTAATTCCAAGAAAGGTCACCCTTAACACTCGAAACACGAATAAAGGCAAGCTGGGTACTAGTTGGGAAGGACCATACCACGTCCTCGGAGTAGTAGGCAAAAGGCCCTAGAAACTTAGCATCGTGAAAGACGAGCAACTACCAAGCAATTGGAACATATGGATGCACAAAGCACTGTTATTACTAAGGTATAATATTCTCCTTTTTCATTTATATTTTATACTAAATCGTTGTAGGTGTTCGATTGAGAGGAATCGAAGCACCCTCCAGCTCGAAGACCTTGGGTTTTAAAGCATGTGTTACACTCTTTTTCCCTTAGACCGAGTTTTACCCCAAACGGGTTTTACAGGCAAGGTTTTTAATGAGGCAAAACCAATATTCTACCTAAGAAAAACTCCACAAGTATCCAAGGCTTATTTTCAATCAACCTCGAATACTGGGGGGCATGACCCTCGGGAGTTACTCTTTCGAAGAAATCAAAATATGCCTAAGAGGGCCTCGATAGGAGAATGTTATATTGGGACAAACGGTCAAAGGAACCGTGTCCACGTAGGACAATCGATCCCCCGAGGAAAAAAACATGTACACATATATCAAGTAATCGAAGAAGCATCCTTGTTCATCAAATACTTTGTGCCTCAAAAAAATTTACTATTCTTGCATAAAACGGCTCAAGGGACAAATACAACCGAACAGTCGGGGACTATTATCAATAGTCAACTTATCGAGCCATCAAGGACTCGAGCTCATAAGATCCCAATGAGGCAACATCGAATATGCAAGACCTCAATGAGGCAGCATCGAATCTGTAAGACCTCAATGAGGCAACATCGAATCTATAAGACCTCATTGAGGCAATCAAATTTATAAGACCTCAACGAGGCTTACTCAAACTTATAAAACCTTAAAAAGGCATAACCCCGATATTTAAGTCCAAGGCTATATACTCGAACTTGTAAGACCCCTCAAAAGGCATACCCTCGATATAGATGCCGAGGTCGCCTCTCCCGGGGACTAAAGGCTATAGCCGAACATAAATACTACGGTCATATTAAAAGCTACAGCCAAAATAACGTGGCTCGGAGATGTACGACATCCTCCATAAGCTTTAAAGTCCTTCAAAGACTTCGAAAAAATCGGTTATTCAGGCTACCCTCAGCATAAGCAAAGGAGCTTCGATAATATCAGCTCCGAACAATGAAACGCTTCGAAAAAAACTGCATTCAATGAAAACGCTTCGAAAAATCAGACTTCGAGAGAACCTCCCGCGGTACTCAATTATCGTCGCATATCGGCTTATAATCGAGTTTCTTATTCGAGCCGTCGAATAGTCGGACGAACACAAAACATGCCAAGACATAACCAAAAATTTAATTTAGCCAGAATGGGGGGAAATCGATAGCCATATTAGAGGTCGATTCGACCCAACCTAAAGAGCCTAAGGTCCAACCTAAAGAGCCTAAGGGCCAACCTAAAGAGCCTAAAGGCCGATCGAAAGATCCTAACAACCAAATTGAAAATAGCATAAGGGCCAATGTTTTAAAACCTAAGGTTCGACAATCCCGAGTCAAAACTTAACTCGAGGGTCAAACCCTAAACGGTCAACTATCAATGATTGTTCATCAAGCACAAAAACCTAAGAGTTCTTATTTTAAGTCCAACATACCGGACTAATTATTGACGAGCATCAAAATTCAAAGACACAAGCAAGTAGGAAATTTATACAAAAGGTAAAACCAAAGGGTTTTTTATATAATGGTGGCACAAAGATACATTTACAACACCCACACAGGGATCTCTTTACAGAAATCAAGAAAAAAAAAAACTAGTGTATCTTCGGGGACTTTGTATTTTGCCCCTCGGGGACTATGTCTTCACCAGCTCCCTCGAGACCAGCTCCCTCCACCGGCCTCGTCCTCATTGTCTTCAGCATCGGCTTCACCATTGGAAGAAATAATGAACTTCGCGTCAAACTCATCTGCTTTGGCTTGTTCTATCTCCTTCGAGAGATCGAAGCCCTTAGCATGAATCTCCTCGAGGGTTTCCCTCTGGGATCTGCATCAGGCATATTCATTGCTTCTTCTCTCTTGATCGAAAGCCCCCCCTCAACTCCTTCTGAGCATCAGCAACATCTTTTAGATAGATTTCCACCTTCTTATCGGCCTTTACTCGGACCTCTTCGGCCTCGGCTCGAGTCTCTACAATTTCAGCCTACATCTTCAAAAGATCGATTTCAATCTTAGCTATCCTGCTCGCCCGAGGGTTGCTCTCTTGACCATTACAGAGTTGAACTTTGAGGGTAGAGACCTTACCCAAAGCATTCTTTCTGGCCGCAACAAGGACATCCATCTGTGCCTTCAACTCGTGCACTCAGAATTGACCTGGTTGGCTTCTCCCAAAAGGCGTTCCAGCATATCGATCTTTCACTGCAACTGAGACATCAAAGTGTTAACCTCCGAAGACGGGAGGGGAAATCCATATTCATTCAAAACTAACATTACCTGCTTGTCGAGCCCATCTTCATGTTCGCGAGCTCGGGTCAGTTCCGACCGAAGGTGTTCCAATTCCTTTTCCTTCTTATTACAAAGAAGCCTGAGGAATTTCTCCCCGTTCGAGGACCTACGCAACTTGGCCTCACAGCAGAGCAGCTCAGTCTTAAGTTTGTCAAAGACCTACGAAAAATAAGGCCAGTTAGAAAGAGAAAAGGAAGTATGAAGTGCTAAAGGTTGTAATGCCATCAAAACCCTCACCACAGAATAAAGTCGATGAGCCTCCTTAAAGGTCTAGTTTACATCTACTAGTTCGATCTTATCGGCCCCGGTAGAGCAACCCTGGAAGGGGTCGTGTTCACTCGGTACTCCACCTAATTTGGGAAACCCCTGGCTCCAAGCGTCCCTCGTGGTACCTTCGAAGGAAGATGAGAATAATGGTGATGGAACTGCTGTCGTGGCCTCAGGAAAAACACTCGAGGCACTCTGATCGGGCAAAGGTGCGATAGAGCCCATCCCCTTCAGAGCACTTTTTGACTTCTCATAACTAGCTACCAAATTAGGTAATGAAGGACCTTCGACCCTCTTCTCTTTTCGAGCCTCTCCCTCGAGGCTAGGGGCCTCGAGTCCAACGGGATTAACGGCCTTGGGATGCCCCTTTGTTCGATCCATCAACGTGGAACCATCCTCTTCGGTAGGGATATCATCCACAAATCGACCAACGAATATAAGACCTTCGGCGATGGTTGCATCCTCTTTGCGCCTCCGGGCGGGTCCTGCTTTGCTATGAATATCCTCTTCCCTCGAGGATTCTTTCCTTTTATTGTCCTTCTTTGGATCTGAAGCCGAAGGACCTTACTCCTCCCCGAGAGGGGACGGTCTCATCTTAAAGAACTCACCGATGCCTGCCGCAGAAAAATTAATATACATAAAGAAAAGTATTCCTCGAAAGATGAACTATATAGCACATACCATGGTGTTTCGCCTCCCATTTGCCCTTCGACAAATCTTGCTACTTACATTTGTCGTAGGTCGAAGAAGCTGTCAATTTGCGAACCCAGTCCGCTAGATCGAGGACCGCATCTGGCATCCACGGGACCGCTGTGGAAGGGGAAATATAGCGTTCTTATGAAATCTGGAAAAATTGAGAACAAAAGTAATAAAGTATAGCCTATTACTTACATTTGAAATTCCATTCCTCGGGGAACGGCAGGAACTCCACGGGAATGATGTCAACAATCCTCACTCGAATAAACTGACTCATCCATCCTTGATCCTTGTCCTCGTCGTCGCTGGCGAAGAAGGGCTTGGTGGATCGGCGTCATAGTTTAATTATACCTCGAAAATGTAGAGGCTGATACATCCTAATAAGGTGGCTAAGAGTAAACTCGAGTTCGGCCTTTTCAGCAAAAAATCTCATCATCAACACGATCCTCCAGAAAGATGGATGGATCTGAGCCAAAGTAACTCGATACTTTCGACAGAACTGGAGCACGAGTCGGTCGAGGGTAAACAACGTAAAGGGGTACATATACACGTTCAGAAATCCCTCTAAATGAGCCATAATATTCTATTCCCGAGAGGGTATCTGCAGTACTACCTTTTCTCCCCATCCACTGTCTCTCCTCACAGCTTCGAGGTGTCTCTCCTCGATTGACCGAATATACCTCGATGCATGTTCTCGATGGCCAGGGACATTGAGGGTTTTCACTAGCGTGAAATCCTTTTTCAAGGCAAAGTGGTTCGAGGTTAGTTCGCTAAGTGCCAGCTGTTGGTCCCAAACACCCACACAAGTATACGTGGTCGTAGCAAGTAATATAATGTTAAATCGAATGTCGAACCCACAGGGACTTGCATAAACTACTTGCTGAATCACTCTAAATGTTATTTAATCAAGACAAAATAAAATCCAGGAATGTAACTAATTTATACTACGAATCTATGGAATAACTAATTATCAAGTACAAAAGTGTTGTTTTGTTTCAGTAGATGCAAATATTCCGGGGTTGTGATCAATTCACCACTCGTATTGCATTTTAATTAACTCTTCCCTTCATATAATTCACTCATGGTTGCTAATTAATCGATAATTGCTCTCATATCATTCTCCCGAAGCACTACTCGCCTATTCTCAATAGATTAACGCCTATATTCCTATGAAATTAATCTATTGGAACGCACTAAGATTACGATGTTTAATTAAGCACGGTGACTAGGTATATTCCTATCCTAACCACAAATCCGCTCCCCTGAAGGGTTAAGATCGCGCTCTCTTCAATTCTTCTCTAATCTATATACGGCTTTCCCAAGCATAACATAGATAGTATATAGAACCTAACTGCTGGCCAGACAATTAAGCAATTAAACACAGAATTGAAGAAACAACCATATATTGAGTAAACTATATTCAAGGTTAAATTAATGTCGAATAACAATATCCATGGCTAAACCACAACCCCAGAACAATGGGTGTTTAGCCACTCATGCTAGAATCAAACAATTGCATAAGTGTTGCATAAATTGAAAATACTAGAATAAGATGAAAAAACTGATAATCCTTTGCTTCCTAATGATCCCGTGTGTATCTTCCCTCCAAAAATGGCATCCTCCCCTCAAAGTTGTGTTTTTGGGTCTATTTATATGTTTGGGACAAACCCTAAACGTGTAGGAGACTTCTATTCAAACCGGGAAACACTTAAAACCTTTAAAACTCGGATTTGACCGGACCAGGGACCAGGTAATATGGACCAAACGCCGGTATAAAGCCTGGTCAGGCCTGGCGTTAGGGCTCTAACGCCCCCCAAACGCCCCCCAAACGCCTGGTCATGCCAGGATTTATAGCCCAAACGCCCAGCTATAGCCTGGTATGACCAGGCTTTACAGCTCAAACGCCCGGCTATAGCCCGGGTCACTCCTTTTCGACTCTTGAGCATATTTTTGACATTTATGCATCCATTTAGCCCAACCTCCATCTCCATTTCACCTACACATGAATAGACTCCATTATGCACATATGACGTGTATTTTTATCATTAACGCACATAAAATGTAAGGTACATAATGCTTTAAACCATGAATTATAGCCACGCATTAACAACCCACACTTAGACTCTTGCTCGTCCTCGAGCAATGGGACAATCTACTACCCTTCAACACGTACATATTTCATTATCAAGGAGTATTTTACTTTTCAAGCCACATCTTACCCTTTAACTATGATCGATACTGGAAATCAAGTATGAATATACAAAGTTTCACATTCTTTCCTTTCTTTAAACATGCCCAAGTATAACAATTTAATCAATCACACCAACAACCTAATTTCAACCACCCAACCTCAAGAGTCAACTTGCAACCACTAAGCCCTCTCAATTCACGCACCTACCCAACAAGAAAGTTACAACATTACCAATCAGATCATATGCCCTCATCAACAACAAAAGAGTGAACATAACTAGTCTACACATTCAAATATGCTTTTGAACATAATTTAAGGACATCACACAATTGAACAAATTCACTCACTCTCACAAAGAATTCATATGCATCCCGTGGTCGTACCATAAGCTTGCCCATAGTGTAGATCTCCACTAATTCAAGTTAACCAAATCTAGGATCAATTAGGAATTTTAAGGTTGTAATGTAGTNTATATTTTCACTAGCACAAATTAATAAAAACTTGGAGGTGTGTATCTTTTTGTACATACTTTTACTATCATTTTTTTTCTTTCTTTCCTATACACACTCCATACATGAAAGTTCATTGGCTAGTGACTTTTGAATACAATTTTTGTGCACTAACGGGCCTTTCCATGGATCCACTCCAAAGTTAATCCCCATTATCCCACCTTACTTCTTTTAGAGACTAAGTGCCTTAGGAGGAAAAGGTGCAAAAATCTCAAGTTAAGAACAAAATAGGGGTACGTCTTGTAATGTGGGTACCAAAGAAAAGGTCAAACGGCTCAAAGGGGCTAGCAATGGAAATTTTTAATTCATATGTGACAAGCACATCCATGATCAAGCAAGAAAATGCCTACGTCATCTCCTAGACTAGCATAACCTACAATTTCGCTTCGATTAACACACGGGGCAAGTTCTAGACTACACAGGATAGCATAGAAAATCACT